>LUCM01006754.1:153971-181946 GCA_008360955.1 Fasciolopsis buskii
ATTTTCTAATGCGCCATCTGTGTGTAAATTTAATCTTGCCTTGCGCATGATTCTCGAATTTCGCGAAATATACCCATTATTATTATTATTATAACGGTCGAGCAATGTGCTATACACTACTTTTGTCAACCTCATGGTAACCTTGTGTAATTTTAACTGACCAGTCTTTCTGTCCCCTTCCTTGGGCAATACTCCTCCATGGGTTTTGTCATACGCTTTCGAGAAGTATACCAGATCACTGAGCAGAAAATAACTCGCGGCCCAAGATTGACAATGTGTCCCAGAAAGTCTTGTTTAATCGTGGCAAGGGATTGTTTAGCTCCGATTTGAAACTGGAACACTCGCGCCTTGCGTGTCACATTACAGATTCTGATCGTGCTCAAGTTATTCACGGGGCAAAGACATTCAAGTTTTATTTCTGGATTCGTTTTTCGTGCCACCATTTTGCAAATTTCCTTTTACCCAGCGCATGCCCCCCGGAAATCGAGATACTTTATTGTTGCCAGACAACAAGTGTGCTCAGGCCTGACGCAGCATCCCCTGCCTTGCACCGTTCAGCATGGATTTCCAAGGCATTTATCTTGTCTTACAAAACTTTTGTGCTTCTTAGACGAAGTAACTCGCAGAATTAACAAGGGCATGCCGATGAAACTGTTTTGTTCTGACTTCAGTTGGTAGTTTGACTCGATAACGCATGGCCTTCGCCTGCCAAATTTGTGAAGCTCTGGCATAAGTGGCAGGTTACTGAATTGACTAGGTGAATTTTTATTCGGCAGAACTTTCTAAGTTCGAGTCTGAGAGGCTAGGCTGGACACAAGGATGGCCACTAGCGGGGTTCCCCAGGGCACGGTACCACGACCACCATGGGTTTTACTGCAGCCTACTAGCTTCGCTCTCACGGATGACACAAACATGGGTGTCTCCAACGGACGGGATTTTCTGGTCAGGGATAGAGTCCAAGTTAGAAAATGGGCGAAATCTTGGGATCTACCACTTAACGCAGGAAAAAACCACTTGCTTCAAAACATCCAGAAGAATGGTTTTCTCGCGTTGAATTCAGTGCGCAAAGTAAGCAAACCTGAGATCTAGTTTATGTCAGACTTCGTATGGTTTATCCATTGGGCAATAGCTCCGAAGAAAGCCGTGGGAAAACGTTTTCCATTGAGACCAGCGCCATTGAACCGAAATGCTGAGCTTTTTCGTCCTATGTATAGGGATTTCTTCAGGTCCCAATACTGCCAAACGCAGAATTATCTCTTCCGGGTCTTCAGCCATTCAAATTCTGTAGTTTGGGTGGGTCGCTGACTGCGGCTGGAGCCATGGAGGAGGCGAAATATTGATTGAACGCCTCAGCTATGTCTTTTGGGTTCGTCGCAGACTCACCATTAGGCAAAACTAGGAAGTTCACTGAGGGTTTGAGATCATGGGATCTTAATTTATATAGTTTTGAAAGTATTATGGGGTGTTTTTTATGCTTTAGTGCCCTAGCTTCTTCTTTCCGAAGGAGAGATTCACTTAGGCGAGAGATAGTATCGGACAGATGGTGTAAAAGAATAAACTTGGAAAAGTCATGTGTCAAGGAAAAGTGCCGCTGCAACTTAGCATATTTGACTTTCAGGGAGGCAAGTTGTGAAGTCTTTTTTTTGTTCATTCGTTCTATAATGGTCAGTTTCGAGATGCAGCTGGCCATGTTGCGATAAAATTCATCTGCAGCCGTTTGTGCGTCAGTCGCTAGGAAAAAGCTTCCCCAGTCAAGTTGGTGTATTAGGGAGGGAAATTGTTGCCAGTTAAGATAGGGTGGACGAGTTGTGTCAATAGGATGGTTAGGGAGGGTGGCATGGACATGGATTCTGCCGTGAACTACCCTGTGGTCGCTCCCTGGAAATTTATTTCCGACATGAACCAAGATGTGGTGATCAGTGTGTGTGAAGATGAGATCTAATATATTATTATTTCTGGTGGGTGACGCTACGTGCTGTACCCAGCCCCCATGGTGTAGATGGGAGACGAACGATGTTAGGCTTGGTGGAGCCGTAATCGTGGACCAGGTTACGCCAGGGAGATTGAAGTCTCCNTTGCACCGTTCAGCATGGATTTCCAAGGCATTTATCTTGTCTTACAAAACTTTTGTGCTTCTTAGACGAAGTAACTCGCAGAATTAACAAGGGCATGCCGATGAAACTGTTTTGTTCTGACTTCAGTTGGTAGTTTGACTCGATAACGCATGGCCTTCGCCTGCCAAATTTGTGAAGCTCTGGCATAAGTGGCAGGTTACTGAATTGACTAGGTGAATTTTTATTCGGCAGAACTTTCTAAGTTCGAGTCTGAGAGGCTAGGCTGGACACAAGGATGGCCACTAGCGGGGTTCCCCAGGGCACGGTACCACGACCACCATGGGTTTTACTGCAGCCTACTAGCTTCGCTCTCACGGATGACACAAACATGGGTGTCTCCAACGGACGGGATTTTCTGGTCAGGGATAGAGTCCAAGTTAGAAAATGGGCGAAATCTTGGGATCTACCACTTAACGCAGGAAAAAACCACTTGCTTCAAAACATCCAGAAGAATGGTTTTCTCGCGTTGAATTCAGTGCGCAAAGTAAGCAAACCTGAGATCTAGTTTATGTCAGACTTCGTATGGTTTATCCATTGGGCAATAGCTCCGAAGAAAGCCGTGGGAAAACGTTTTCCATTGAGACCAGCGCCATTGAACCGAAATGCTGAGCTTTTTCGTCCTATGTATAGGGATTTCTTCAGGTCCCAATACTGCCAAACGCAGAATTATCTCTTCCGGGTCTTCAGCCATTCAAATTCCTTGTATCTTTCACAACAACATTTGTGTTAACAACCCTCAGGATACTTCAGAAGCATTCGATGAATTCTTGGCATCTGTTATGGTAAACGACAAAAATCCTGCTCCCTCATGCCGTCCCCGCTGGACTGCAGAGTCACACTCAACAAACGTGTTTCTTCCAAAGGACGTAGCCCAGCTACTGGTAAAAACCAAGACTGGCTGCCACTCTGGTGCTGATTCATTACCTACGGCTGCTTTCTCGCTGGGCGGGACTGATATCGCAATTTTGATCCCCGCCGAACTAACCTCTTGAATATCGCGTGAACTTAAGTATTCCAGTGGATGTTCCTCACTCCTCCCGAACTCCCGCTGACTGACTCACAAAGTAAGGGAGCTGAGACCGTTAGCAGCTAAAAACTTACGGTATTATTTTGGTAACAGAGAATTGGCTAACAGACCACAGTTCCACTCCGTCTTTTTCACTGGCGGGTTATGCGCCCTTCCAAACAAATAGGTCAAATCGCAGAGGAGATGGTTGCCTAGCCTACGAGGAGCAGCCACACTAAGCTTTCTTTCTCCATCACCCACTGCTTGATTTCATCCCTGGCATCATTTGGCTTCTGATACAACTACCCGAGCTCCCAATCCACATAGGATTTGTATATCGACCAACAAACTCGAATAGATCCGATATTTCTCGTCTCATACAAGCCTTCATTTATCTTTGTGCTCTCCACTTCATCCGAAAGATAATTGCGGATGACTTCAATGCCCCTGAAATTTGTTGATCTTCTTCATCCGCTCCAACTACCCTACTCGATTTTGTTTCTGAAACGCACTCCGAAAGATGGTCTCAGCATGTGACCACGACCACAAGGTTTCATAATATCTTAGGCCTAGTTTTTACGCATAGCGCTCCTAGTGTTAAGGTTTCAGTGCTAAAACCCTTCCCTTGGAGTGACCACAAGACGGTCGCGTGTAGCTTCCCTCGCAGTAACAACCATTCCTCACCCGTGTGTACCCACCATACTCTCTCTTCCTATATGTCGACCCGTTGGGACGAGATCCCTGATGCTCTGCAAACCCTTGATCGATACAAATTCTTTCCATCGCCTGACCCGCAGAGTGCGGCAGACGACCTTTATACAAAATTTCTCTTTACTTATAATCGTCTGTCCAATTCCATCAATCAACACAAAACCAAGGAGCCCAGTAGGGTTTAGCAGCTCCAGAAGAAACTTCTGAATGCTCAAAAAATCTTTGATAAAACGGAAGACTTGCCGCTTTTGATGCAAGTCAACCGTTTACAGCATGGATTTCCTATGGAGTCTTAACTAAGGGTTGCCTAACCCAGTTCGCCCACAGCCCAACTCGTCAGCTATTCCGAACTCCATCATATTTAATAGCTCAGTCATAGCGCCCAGTGGACATCGCAGAAGCATTCAATATGTATTTCTCTTCTACACCCACTAACGAAAATCGGCCACTTTCTGAAATCCACCGCATGTTAACTTCAGTTAGATTATCCTCCATCTCATCCGAAGTTGCTGGCATCAAGACTGATGAAGTACGCTAGGCCACCTCACAGGCCTGGAACTAAAGGGCATCCCACCAGTCCTATTTCGAAACCGCGGGTCCAGATCTTCCATTGCTCTTTCTAGACCTTTTCTCGCTCTCAACATCTGGCTCCACTTTTCCGTCCTAATGGAAAACCTCCATTATTGTTCCACACCACAAAAAGGGTTCTATATTTGATTCTGAAAACAATCAACTGTTGCTAAGGCACAATTGGTTGTTCTCCTTACTACTCGCAACCAACACGGCTTCCTCAGGTGACGATCTTGTCTCACCTGTCAGTTCAACTTCTTAAACCTGGCTACTCAGCGTGCTGATTCCCACCGGTCGATGCTCACAAACGTTCTAGACATGTCAAAGAGTTTGACCGCGTTTCCCACTCCCGACATCTGGCCAAAATTAGGACATGAAATAAGAAATCCCCTCTTATCTTGGCTATCATCTTACCCTTCCGGTCGCCCTCAGGTAGTCAATATCACCAGTTATTTTTCCCAGCCCTCTGCTATTACCAGTGTGGTCATTCAGGGAAGCGTCCTAAGTCCTCTCCTGTTACTGCTACACATTGATGTCACCTTTAAAGTTATTGGTCATGGCACACCATTCCTGTTTGCTGATGATATTAAAATAGTCTACTCTTTTGAGGCTGCTTCATTTAGCTCCACACTTGCATTTATCAATGAAAATCCAGTCTCCTGATATCTGGTGTTCCAAGTGGCTTATGAAGTTCTCTGCTGACAAAAGTTCCCTGATAACATATAAATGCCATGTTCCTCCGGGCGCCCTCTCTATAAACAGCATGCCAATCCTTGTATCACACACAGTTAAGGACTTGGGGTTACAATACTCCTGCTCTTTCAACTTCCACCAGCAGGCTAACCATCAGACCGCTGTAGCTAAGAGTACCTCTACAATTATCTTAAGGGCATTCCGTACTTAAGACTGCCGAACTATTACCTTTAAGTCCCATGCTAAGCCCCACCTCCAGTACTGCCCGAATACCCTTACGCAAATGCGTAAAATCGTTCGAATTGCAATTGAGAATGTGCAGTTTGCATTCACTAGAAATCTCCCAGGTCCTTCATCTAGCCTAAATTAAAGGGCCACCTGCGAGCTGCTTGGACCTGAACCATTGTGACTTCGTCGAGTTAAATTAAACCTAGCATTTCTCTTTAATCTTTGTCTTAATAATGTCCACTCTACTACAAACGTCATACACGACGTTGATAGTCCACCTTATCCACTTCGGAGTAGATACTGCTCGTTAGCAATAACCTTAACTCGACTATCGATCAGGGCTAAATTCTTCACAGTTGATTACTCTAAACTAGGGAACAAACTCCGTAGTTCCCTGGGGTCGTGCCCAAATTTAGCCCAAATCAAAGCCCAGCTGGCAAAATTACTGGATGTCCAGTTCTTAATTAACCAGACATGAGCTAACATTGGACTAGACGAGGCTTACAAAATGAAATAGAATTATGGTTCGTGACAGAATCTTTGCGGAGATCATCATCCGGGATTCAGCTTCAGTTCTTACTTTCTCATTTTATCGGAAGTCCCTGCTGTTGCACTTTTTGACCTCTCTTGTAATGATTTAGCCTCTTCGCCATTGGCTTAGGCAACTCAATTTTGAGCTACTCACAAGGTGGATTGACGAAAATATCAGCGTAGTTTTTGATGGATCCATGTTCTCATCAAATGCCATAATTTTAAACATCATTATCATGTGCACTCCCCGCTCTTTACGTCATCTTGTCCTATTTACTGGCTTAACAGGGCCGACCAGGTCGTTTTTGGTACCCCCAAACCTTCAACTACCCCTAAAACTGCTACCATAGCTCAATTCTAGTTAGCACAATTTTGCGGAATAGAAGCACTATGTTGCAGGCATGTTGCCTTAGTCCAATATTCACCATAACCCCAGGCTGGCAACCAAGCCAGACTAGTTCCCTCTCGCGTTTCAGTTCTAGCACCCGGAGCAAACGCGCTGCTAACGCTTCCGTCCTCTCAATGGCGATTTCGAATTCGCTATCCTATCATTCCTCCTAGGAACCTGTTTGCTAGAACTGGCGCTCGAGTTCTGGCCCGTTCAACCGAAAGTATGTAGATTATCGCACTGGATATCTCAACTCGCGGGTTTGCAATTGGATAAAACCGCGGTTACTACTGTCTCCGGAACGACTTGCGCACCTCATGTTCCCCAACAGTACTGCTGTATAAGATCAAAACGCTGCGACAACAAAAATGATAGCACAGAGAACATTCTTGGCTAATGTCTTTAAGTGGTGCACTTACACAAAATTTCTTTAACCAGACGCACCTTCCAGTACAGCTTGCCGCCATTCGCATGTAAATACAATCACCATTCTTGGGAGTTCCATATTCAAAGCTTTGTAGGTTTCCTCCAGATAGTTTGAGACAGTCTTGACAGCCTTTCTCCGCACTTAGCAATTTTTTGCCATTTGTAGTTAAATACGTGTCTTATCCAATTAGTTTGACGTTCCGTCTGGTTTTCACGACTTCCATCCAACTATCGTATTACCATTGCTTCTCATTTCCTCAGCTCAACGTTTTCGCCCATTACGTGGGGCTCCTGACGTTTGGGGACTCCGGCCATATATCGGTATTCACCGTTGAGCTTTGTCCATGTTTTTCGCCAGCAATAAGTACATTTAGTGCAATTAAACAAGAAATGACTCGTGGTCCGCTGTTTGCAAATAGTCCCAGTAAACATTTTAGCTCCTGATAAAGTAGTTTTCTATTTTTTGCCTTTCACTGGTATATCTGGACATTCCCTGTTACTTTCCAGTGAGCCTCTGCAATAACTCATTATTGCTCCCAACCCCCTATTTCTTTCGATTTCTTTCATTTGCCGTTCTTGAGCACCGTCCTTCTCAAAATTTCATCTTGCCTTGTGCACACAAATCGCAAATCGAGAAATATGCATTATTAATTTTATATTTAGAAACCGGAAAGCTCAAGAAAATGGCTTCATATCCGAACCCAGATTAATAACCAGCCGTGTATTCCAAAGCAGCGTTCTGGGTATTCTGCGGTTCTTCTTGCAAGTTAATTATGTCTTCGATGTTAGTCAAAACAGTGTCGCATATCCCTTGGTTGAAGATATCGATATTTTCTACACCTTTGGTCCTGAAGCCTAGAAGTCCACCATAAATAACATGTCGCAAGGTTTAGCGTCACTCAATCCCTGGGAGAACGATTGAATGATAAAATTCTCCGCTGAAAAAAGGAGCATCCTGGAGTAGAAATGTGTTATACCCCAAAGAGAACCCAAGCTTGAAAACCAAACTATTCCCGTTAACAGTCAAGTTCGCGGCATGGGCCTAAATTATTTTAACACCTTAAATTTCTCGGACCATGCTCTCATGCAAGTTGCGAAAACAAATAAATTAGTGGGGCTGCTCAACAGAACTTTGAAGTTGAACGAAAGCAAACTACATCTTTTAGCACCTCCACTAGACCCGGTCTGGGGTTTTCCTCTCTAGTCTGATCTAACATGAGGCAATGCGACAGAGTGGTGATTGGAAACGTCCAGCGTGCATTTACCAAGCAGTTCATTGGCTACTCCGCAAGCTTAAATTACATGGAACGCTGTGAGTCGCTGAAATCAGATCCCTTGTGGCCCCGACGCATGAGATCAAACCTGGTGCTCTCTAACAATATTATTGCAGGGGATAGCTGCGCCGTCGCACCTCGTGCTAGAAACCCACTCCCATACTCTCTGTGAAATGCGGAGTCCATTATTACTCTCTCAAATCCAAAGACATCCGCCAAAGTCAACTCCTTCATTGTTTAACATTCGCCTTTGTGAAAAACTCTCCAAAAGTTGCGAATTTTATCACCCTCAGCTACTGCATTTAAAAACGAAGTATGTAAAGCCATTTTCTTATCCTTTCTCATTTTTCTGCAACAGCCTTACTCCCTGAGGTTCAAGCCCATGAAAGTGGAATGGGTTTTTGAAAACCATCGTTGTCACCTTTTTGTTCATCGTGGAAGCGAAAGCAAATCATGCTTATGTGACCACATGAGAAATCGAAATCAAATCGACATCCTGCAATTTTTTCACTCCTCACCGTTAGCTCCTTGTTCATTTTAGAAAATTTGAAACTTCTATCTCCATCGCCAAATTTCTCGTTGCTGTTTCTTAGTCTTCCCCAGCGCACTTATTTTGTTTAGTCATTTTAATTTATTTTTCGTCATTTTCACAAAAATATGCATCATGTGACCCTCGTTTCTTCCAATTTTAACTTTAAACCGAGCTTCGACACTAACGCATTCCACGTGTATGCATGCAGTTTCATGTCGGTTGAATCTCACATTTGCTCTGTCTCCACAAACGATTACTATCGCTTAGTAATCAGGGTTCATATCTATAATCCCTGCCATTCAAGCTGGTTATAGGGTTGCTCATCCACACCTCTTTCCTTCTAACTCCCCTAGAAAATTCCAACACTTTCGCGAAAACAGTTTGGTTGTCCTACTTGGCCACCGTATTCGAATATCAACTTCCACTGTCATCTTCACTTTTTACTTTTCATCTTCATCTCTCCCTAAGGACATGATTTTGGCTTGTTGGAATCACCGTTTTTTCTGACGAATCCAAACAACTTCCTCCGGATGAAACCAGTTCAATATCTTACTTACTGCTTTTCTCGGTCCTCATCGATATCTCTCCATTCGTTTTGGACACCTCGAAACTCATTTTACCTCCTGGAACATACAGTCCTGTGCGAATTTTTCCCGCAATTAGTGACAGTTTCCATTTACCGTACCTGCTGCTCCAGACCATGTTTGTGTTTCAAAGATATGGTTTTCTAGATTGAACCATAATACATGGTTTCTATATTGTGAATTCAGGCAGTCCCCAATGCATCTGCCTTTTCTAGCCTATTCCGTATTTATATCTACTGTCGTTTATTTTCCATTTCATCAGCTGCCGGTTCATTTCCCTCTACTCATGGGCATAGACAATACACACTTGGGCTATCCTGCTCAGCTGTTTATCAACACCCAAAAAACACGGATTACTGAAAAATCAGCTACTAACCTTATATTTCGGGCTGCATTATGCGGTAAAGTATTACCTCTGCTCAGCCACTCGCAAGATTTTCCCTTCTTAATCTGCAGCTGGAAGCTAGGCTAGACCAAAGCCCGTTTTTCCCTTCACAGGCCCTTCAACTCAGCTCGGATGGAAACAATTACTTCATCCTCTGGCTACCGTGGTTTAGACTCGCCTGGAATTATCGACTCCTGGAAACTTGATCTCTCGTTTCTCCTACCTATACCATATTTGCGTTCATTACTCCGCATCCCGGGTACACATGTGTTATCACGCTAATGCGGAGCGCGGCCAGATCCACCGCTTTAGCTGGCGCGAATCGGGCGGGCGGCTTGGCTGCAGTGGTGTTCCGGTGCAGAAAGGTTGGAAGATTACAGATCCTGTCTTTACCCTTAGACGGTATTTTCCAGACTGGGTGGCCAACAGTCCGTCATTCGTACTCACTAGCACTGTTGTGGTAAAAGGCCCCCTAGGCCCTATACACAAGTGCACCAGTTTGCACTAGCTTCCGCTTGCTCCTTCCTAAGGTATTTTAGTCAAAACCACGGGAAGAGGTTTTACTGGTATTTGGTATGATTTGACGTCCCGCATGCATCTCAGCATTTTTCATGAAAGTGGCTGACGACCATCATTTCTCGAGAATCTTTTTTCTGGTCCTTCCAATTCGGCAACAGACAGCTGCCTCTGGCTCCTGCCATTTAGAAGTGTCCATCAGACATTGCCTCATTTGAGACGGGTTCCGCTTCTTCTTTGCGAACTCCGCCGCCATCATTAAACCTAGCCGAAGTTCTCGAAATCAAAAGCACTCCAAACAAACCTAATTAATCAGACATAATATCACCTAATTTCTACCTTCTATCGTCGTCTCCGACTTCCTTAAAAGCTGTGCTTCCAGTATTTACCATTTTTTGCTGGTGGTGTCCTTTGAATATATTGCTCACCAAACTATGCATTCCGCTAGAAAACGCCTTCCAATTTTCCGAACCTTCGTTTGGTGCGTTCTTTTTCCCATGCGGTTTCCCCTCTGCCAGGTCCAATTCGTGTTTCTCGCCAACATTTAGGAATCTCACCGGTGTAAGGGACTCACTAATGGAGTTATGATTCCATCTCGGTCTGCTGCACAGACATGCTGCCTACAGAAGGCGCAAAAGAGACACCAAGCGGCACTGACGGGAAGTCTCCGTCGGGCTTAACCACCCCAAGCTAATATTGGTTGCCATTTATGCGCTTTCTGCAAAAATATTACCAGGCATATATACCATCAGATACTGTTTAGTCTTTTCCCCCTATACACTTGAGTGTTTTTTCCTATTGTGGCAGTGTTGTTATGATCATGCAAGTAGCATGCCTTGGCAATGTCCCAGAAATAAAATATCCTTATTATTGTAGAATACTGCGTTCGATCGTGGTTTCCGCTCCTACAAAACACGTGGATTATTTAGGGAAGGTGCGGCAACTAGCCACAAGCATTAATGAAGTTCAAACACAGAAGACTTAGGAAAGGAGATTGAGAGACGTGGGGTTGTTGTCCTTGACACCCCGAAGGGTTCGGAGCTATCTATTTGAGACATTCAAAATAGGTAGCCTGAGCGGAAGTCGTCCCGATAACTTTCTGCTCAAAGACCCCGACTTCAGAGCCATGGAAAACGGAAGAATTCTGAGAAAGCTTTGTCCTCGGCATTCCTGTAGTCTCAGAGTGTTGGATGGGTAGAACATATTGACTAGATGTGCCGTAAAGACACATGCCGTCAACAAGTTTGAGGGGGAATTGGGTCATAATAAGAATGAGTTAAGCAATCACATCTACGTGTTAGAGCTGCGTCCATAACTTTGATATTAGAAGCCCATCTGAAACTCCCACGGACCAATCGCTATCTCGCCGCAGGGTAGAATGTTTCTTTTCCTCTGGCGCTTCTTTGCAGCGGAGACGGGGAGGCTTAAATTCTAAGAATAAAGCAAGGGGAAGAAGCTCACAGCGGTGGATGCCAATTTCTATATGCACCATCAGAAGACTTATGGACACTTGTTTGGCTTTTTGGGTCACATCTGTCTTGCGCAAACTAAACTGAATGGAGCTGGTCTTCGATTGTTTTAACCACATGCATTTTGACCAAAGTTGAAGGCTTTTGGAGTGAATGCTAAGGTTAATAACCGGACGGCACATATCGTTGAGAGTAGATCTTACAAGGCTAGGGTCGAGTGGAGTCTGCCTGGCATAAGAATGATGCAAAACGGGGGCTTCTAGTAGGATCATTGCTCTTCTTGACGTATATCAGCGACATAGCCAATGGGTTGGAAAATCCATGTCTCCTATTTGCAGACAACATAAAGTAATTAGAGGAAGCAAATGGTGAAAATATCCAGGGGGACCTGGGTGAAGGTTTCCAGTTGTCGGTAAGATGAACTTGAGCAGGTGGTAGTGGCTAATGGAAGGAGAAGCTAATCCCTCTCGCCGCACTTATCCAACTGGGCATCCGGTCGCGACTGAACAAAAGTAACGGTCAAGGTACTTTGGGATATTAGTGAATGGGGACTTTAAATCTAGTCGGCAGTTTCAGAAAGTGGTCAAGAATGCACAGTGTGCCTCACGTCATTTTAGAAGGACTGTAAGCACTTAGCGGCCCGAAGCTTTTCTGCCGTTATCCAGGGTCTTTGTCCGACCGCACTTCGAGCATTATGTCTAGGCATGAAGATCGTATTTGCTACCAGATATGCAAATGATGAGAATGGTTCATCCCGTTTTCACACACTGGTTTGGACAGTGGAGACACATAGGATATAAGCACAGCCCGAGGGAGCTTGAACTGTGCTACGTGGAAAAACGTAGGGAACGAGGTGACATAATGCAGAATTTAAAGATTGTAAAGGGGCTTGCCAAAGTACGGGGTCACTGCGAGGCCGTATTCCGGATGGGGTTGAAGAGGAAATTGGAGATCCACTGTGAGTGAGCATGCATCTACAAGGTTTCGAAACAAATGCTTCGCAATACGAGTGATTCGGCCAGCGCAATTGTCCGCAAAACGCCCAGATATAGTCACCAAAAGTCCCCAAACCGACCGCTCATAGACCCCGAAACCGACCCCAAAACGGACACTTTGCTACAACTGGAGATCGTTTTGGGGACTGTTTTGCAAAAACTTCGGCAAGCACCCCGGTATGAATTTTGCACCATTGAACCACAAAATCTCCCAACACAAGTTTACTAAGACCGGCGGTGGCCAACCAGTGGCTTTTGGACGTGCAGGTCGCGGGTTCGAATCCTTCCTCTGCCGTTCGACTTACCCACTTGGCAGCCCTCTGCAAGCCGCGCCCCCCTTCGCAAAAATTGAAGTACACTATGGTTTAAATAAAGGAAGTAAGTGGTAGAAGATAAAAGAACATAAACACCGGCACAGGAATCATATCAAGAGCAACCTAAATGGAAATGCAAGTCAAGACACCCATATTCTCCCTGTGCCGATCTGTATACCCAACTGCCTTTTCTTACCGCAACGATCTGCAGCAAAACAAAAAGAGACTGGCGTTGTTGTCCGTCAATGCATTAAAATAAAAATTCGACAATGTACACCAAATACCGAGCGGAGTCGTGGATTGGTTGGGCTCGTTTACGACTGGGCGTTCAGCTGCATTTCTTCTATATCCTGAAATGAAAAGAAAACAAGGAATAAATTAGTGCATTTAACTGAGCATTACTGGTCTTTTGTTTGCTTAACACATGGGTGGCTGTGCTAACGGCGACACTACCATTTCATATACGTTTATCTAATAGCGCTCAAGCAAAGGAGAAATAGGCAAGTATCCGCCGAACAACAAATTTGCACCTGCAAGTGCAAGGTAAACTACTTGATGTTATCATCACATGCCAATGAGCATGCGATAACTACATTCAGCGCAAACGCCCCGAAAATATCCCGGGATATGCCCAAAAATGTTTCCAAATTTACATCCTTGGAACAATTGAACGGTTTTGAGTCGTTTTTCGAATTCGCCTAAAATCCGTTCCTATAGTCGCAGGTAAAGTCAATTTTGAATTTGGTAAACGTAATACGGAAATAATCTGTTTGCCTGCGTGAAAGGCCTAAGTTGAACACAATTTCCGGGATTTAATGAACACTGAAACGGTCCGACGTACACTTTTATCTTTTGCAGTGCGGCACGCGCGCAACTGAAACCGTCGGAAACAAACAAATATTCCCAGCATATGTGTGCAGCTTTTATTAGCAAAATTAGAAATTAAAATTAACGATGAATGAGAGTTCTTTGGTTCTGGCTTATTTTGTTAGTCGTCCCTTGGTGAAAAATTTTCCCTCTAATTATTTTCAGTCTGAACAACATAATGGAAAGCGGCATTATTAATTTACCACAATGACGGATGATGCTTATGGTGGTAATATAAGATGAGGCTATCAAACGTTATATGTGGCTGCAGGAATGAAGCCGCGTTATATATATATATATATATATATATATATATCAAATCAACAGACATACGTCATCTTTGTTTTCGTTTATTAAACATATATACCTCATTTCTTAATGAAGATTATTTTAAAAGCACCCAGAAATTGACTCGCCGTTTTCAAGGGACGTTGAACAAAAATGACCCGAGTTTCCGAGGTCCTCTTGAGCGGAGTACCTGCGGCATGGGAGGCGCTGCCTCATATTTTCTCCTACTGCTTTTACGGTGGCTCCTATGCGGCAACCAACATATAGAGGTGGAAAGCAACACAAAAGTGAGCTTACCTAATGACAACGCGCAAATTTTCGTGTCAACCAATCCATTTCCCTATGTATACCTTTCATGTTTAGATGACCCAGGACGGATGTTGCCACTAAATGACGCGTGATATCCCGAGTTTCATCACCGAGTGTTGATGCCCGTGCGTTTAAGAGAAATCTGGCATTGAAAGTTGATGGATTCTTAAGTGCAACTTAATATAGGGTCGTAATATGGCTTCTGAATGCCTCTACTGATAAATTCATTTACAATGCTGCTCGATGCATGATGGAACTTGTGGATAGCACAGGAACCAAGCCTGTTTACAGCAAAAACAATTCCCAAGTACAACTGGCCTCTAACGTCCATGATAGTGCTTTGTGTTCGGACCAGGGCCTGTGCGTTGGGAGCTAAAACCACACACAGTCACTATAAGAACGTTCTAAGTTACTGGCGTCTTGTACCGGATCATTTAACAGGGAATCATGTGCGGTGCTAGTCGGTGCCAAAACATACTCAGTTTCTTCTTCCCTGGCAGTACAATAAATTAGTGACACAAAACTGTTTTGCTCGTAAAAACCTCTCGACATATATAGCGCCTAGTTCACATATTCCACACGTGCTCCCATTTAATCTCCACAGCTTAGACCTGATTCAGGAGACGTTGTGCTATCCCTTATCTACTGTGAACAACGAAAAGCTTGAGAAAACCACATAGATCTCTGATCCACTGTTCATAATCAGAGGGCTGTAGTGGTTCTACATGGGTGCCAGCAACCCTCAGCGCTTTCTTTCTCCGTCTCCACATAGATGTTGTGCAGTGGCCACGTACATAATGACAGGGAAACAGGTCAGACAATGATGTCCGGGTAGTCATCTTACACAAGAATCTTAAAAGAGAATTATGTAAGTAAGTCTATAAAATATACGGTTCCCTCATCTAAGTAAGTTCTGCGAACCAGCAAATGCGATAATCAAGGGATATCATCAAGGTGATCCACAGTGAGGTATATCAGATAACAAGTAAGTTTTACGGCTGCAAAAGCGCAATCAAGCACTCAAAGGTAAAAGTAACTTGTAAGCATAAACTACGTCCAAAGCTTACGATCAAAAATTCTTTGGTTTCAATAACATCGGTCCACAGGTAACCAGTGTTCACTCATTTACCAGGGAACCCCCCCGTCCATTCATTATAAAAAGGACGAAAACCATAACCACAACAGCGTGACTTATGCCCAGCGAACAATCACTGGCAGGTCGCGAGACCGAATGACCTATATAATTGGACCTCATTAAAACCGCGTAGTAAGACTCGCCAGAACCTTGGAGATCTCAGGGAACATTTCTTCGTAAATTCAGTAAACCTTGAGAATTTTCTTGAGAGGAAATAATCGACTATGGTACATTTGCGCAGTCATTTATTCGCATTTCCTGGGATCACATAAGTCCGTGCTCGAAATATGAAATCCATAGTATGCTCTGTTTCAGCCTTCGGAGAAAAATAAGAACGGAAATGTTCAACTTTGTCAGTTGAAACACGAAAGAAATCCGTGATGTAATGACACTTTGAAAAACTGTCCCCAGTGGACCGTTTTGAGGGCATTTTACGCTCATATGCTGGCTGGGGGGTGAATGGCTGGAACAAGCTGCTGGGGGAAATGACAGAGGTGGAATCAGTCCATAAATTTAAAGGAAGACTAGAGAATGCGTGGTTCTCTGTGATTTGAAGGGACGGTGTGAAAGTTTTAGAATGGCGGATGATGGCGGGAGGAAATGCACCCCGTTAATTTTTCCCTCTGAAGACTAACGGATTGAGAGTTTGGGCCACACATAAGATTTGCAATTCCACCATAGGAACCGAAGAAGGATTCCACCAAGCTGTTTTCGAAGCATCGCTTGATCCAAGGGGCTTTCGGTGCAAGAACCTGGACGATTAGACTTCACGCCGCAAAGTCCTGCAATCTAACTGGAACCAGAACTGTACAGGGCCACAATTCGGACGTCGGCTGGAGAGGTGCAGTCGTTTTTGTTTCGCAAGGTATGGTTGCCGTCGCACTCCCGTCTGCCAGTGCGCCGAGGAGACGCCTTGGTAGTCTCGCCAGCCGTGCGGCGCCTGTATCACGGCTTTTTCGGTTGGCGCATCTAATGCAGTATGATTGCTTCGGTCGCCGACAGTCGTCCCACTATTTCTACCTTGGGGACTGTTCCTCTGCGAGGTTTACCTGCCAAGTTTCACCACCACTGGAAGTGGTCATACCTCATTCACCAGCTGTTGATGGATGTCAGCTATCTTCTCCGTTCTGTCAGCGGCCCCCGTTGGTCAGCTGTGGACTGTCCCCATCCTTCTTCGAGGGTGGCGGCGAAGTGTTAACATCGAAGTTAGCAAAGCTCTTCGGCTCATTCCGTACAAGGGAAGGTATTCTTAATGATTAGTGTGAATCAATGATTGTGCCAAGTTACAAGAAGCGTGATTGAACCCAAATATGAGAATCACAAAAGAATTAGTTTAGTAAGCATCACATCCAAGCTCCTCATTAGCGTTATCTTCCGCTGACTATATAGCACTCGCGAAGTTCGTATGGATAACGATCAAGCCGGTTTCCATCTCGGTCAAGGTTGTTTCGACCAACTTTTCACTTTGCGACACATGTTGCAACTTAGGCTCATGTTAACTAGACCCACGGCTTCTGTCTCTCTTAATCTGAAAGCAGCGTTTGACTAATTCGATCGCGCAATTCTGTGACGCTGCCTCTCGTTGAACAGTGTACCACAGAAATTCGTTTCACTCATCCAATCTCCGCATGCTAACAGCTAAAGCCGAATTCGTGCTTACGGCCACCTTTCACCTGAGTTCACCTCGAGAAGTGGTGTTTGTCAGGGTTGTCTCCTTTCCATTTTAACCTTGTCATTGAGATGCTTATGGATATAGTTCTATCCTCATGTGAGAAAAGTGACATTGAATTTGCTCAGACAGAAATCTGCCTGACCTAAAATATAAGAACGATATTGTGCTACTGAGTGAAAATCCAAACAAGTTGCAGATCTAGCTCGATCGTATGAATGACAGCGTAGGCATGTTTGGGATCCCCCTCCCAAGAGGAAAATGAAGTTAGACGACTGGATTGACTCAAAGCCGAACTTTGTTTTTGCATGAGAACAACTGGATGAGGTGGACTGATTCAGTTACTTGGGTCGTATATCAGATAAAGCGGCATCACGCACACAGAAAACCTGATCGGCATCCACTAATTTGAGGCATCCGCGATGTCCGCGTTGCATCTAAATAGTGATCGAAGGCCGAATACGTACAGCAGTAATGAGGTCGGTATTGCTCTACGGCTCAGAAATATGACCGTTGAGAGCAGACGATTTGCGAAGACTTTTGGTGTTTGAACACCGTTGTCTTCGTTGTATTGGTGGAATGTGTTAGGAGGATTTTGTGATTGGCTCAAAGGTGCGACGTAAGTTCCTGGGTCTTAGGACAGAAAGTAAATTGGAATAGGTTATAGTGGTTGGGACATGTTTCGTGCGTGCTCACAACACGCTTGGCTAGTTGTCCGTTGTTGTTCAAGTCAGTTAGTGGTTGCAGAATTGTTCGGGGTGGCCCGTCGATGACATCGAAAGAAAGTATAAGGCTGGTTTGTGTAGGTGCAGTTAGACTACTGGATTTGGGTCCACGAGATCCCTCGAGACGATTGTTGAAGACAATAGATGATATGGTTCCGTGCTGCCGTCGGTGGCGCTTTTGCATTCGAAAGCTTTCTTCATCTTTGTAGTTCTTCAAATTGCTATTTTGCAGTCGATCTTTCATTATTCCCCGTTCGTATTTTTGTTGGAACGTTCGAAACTCGTACTAATGAGAAACAGTGCATGGTCTGAATGCGGAACCAATAACCATTCCTCGTTTTCGAAACCGCAGGACTCGAGATCAAGATGGGATCTTAGATGCGCCTCGTTCGCACACAGCTCATCCACTATAGCATTCACTTCCTGCTAAAATAATGTTGCTATTCCGCGTATGAGGGGTCATACAGCTTGATTGCATCTGGGCTGGTTTCTGTGGGCACGTGCGCTGATCGCCATCGTTCAGCGTTAAACAGCAGGGCAAGCTATACTGACCGCTGCCTTTCCCCCAGGGTTACATTTTTCTGTAAACTGAGTGTATTTCCAAGGAGATCAGGGAGTGGACCTACACAGGCGGGAAAAGATAAGAATACTGGAGTAGCTGACACACGGAACACAATCTGACTGTATAAACGCACTTTCTCAGTCGCTGTGATTCCATAGGAGGTGACAACACGATCGCCACTGTTGACGGTTCACTGCCATATCCTTCAGTGTCTCCAGCCAGCTAGTTGACGGGTCTTTCGGTCCCCATTGCGTCGAGCCCAGGTAGTGATAAGTATGCTACTGCTCAGAGTTCCCTCTTTTATTCAACCTATCTCTTCTGTCTCCAACCCAATCTGTTTGCCCGTTCTGCCTACCCATAGTATCTCCATTGATAGCACACCCGGTACTCGCAACGGTTTATTGTCAAGTAGTGTCGTAGGTGGTTTTCAACCTGTTAGCTCACATTTTCTCAAGCCTCGTCAGCATCATCGTTCAGCGTTAAACAGCAAGGCAAGCCTCACTGACCGCTACCTTTCCCCAGAGTTACAGGTTTATATAAAAAGAGTGAATATCAAAGGGAAACAGGGGGTGGACCTACACAGGCGGGAAAAGATAAGATGCTGCTGCAGCCAACACACGGAACACAGTCTAACTGTGCAAACGCACGTGTTTTCAATCATTCTGATTAGATAGAAAATGACAGCACGATCGCCACTGTTCACGGTTCACTGCCATATCCTTCAGTGTCTCCAGCCAGCAAGTCGACGAGTCTTTCGGACCCCAACCACGAAGGCGTGAGACACCTACTTTACCTAACTTCGCTGTACATTTTCTCATCCTATGTTGCCACGTCATCTGTTGGCCTCCACATGGCTTCTTCCATTGCTTGGGAGGAATACAAAATAGGGCATGATATGGTAGACGAGTGTTTGTCATATGCAACACGTGACCCAACCAGCGTAGTCTACTAAGTTTCATAGGCTGAAACAAGCTATTTTCAGAAGTGGCACCCAATACCAGATTCCTAACCTCAATGTTACTCACCCGGTCACTCCATCCAATCCTAGCCATACTACGTAAACATCGGTTGTCGAAAACCTCCAACCGATGAATATCGCCCACACGCATACTCCACGTCTCGCAACCGTACAACAGAACAAAACTGAACGCACTGCAGCACAGTACACACGACCTTTCAATTTCAGTGAAATATCAGGCCGACGCCACAAGTGCTTCAATCCAGCGTAAGCTGCCCGAGCCTTGGATATACGCATACTTACCTCCAATCCCGAGCTACCATCGTTAGACACGCAGCTACCAAGGTAGGTGAAACGGTCCACATTCGTCAGCTCTTCTCCATCCAGTATCAATTTTGGCGCTGCTGTCGTCCAGTCCTGGAACAGTACTTTGCACTTTGAAGGTGCAAAACATGCCAAACCGAGCAGCCGATGTCGAGAGTCTATCTAGTGCCCGTTGTGCATCGTCCGCAGACTCGAACAGGCACACGACGTCTTCTGCGTAATCTAGGTCGCATAGCTTCCTTCCACTTCCCAGTTCGACTCCTACATCCCGGAGATCTCCTAAAGCATCTTCCATCACCTCGTCCATGACGAAGTTGAACAAGAATGGAGAGATGGGACACCCTTGTCGAACGCCACTAGTTGTTTCGAATGAACTTGATAGTTCACAGTATACCCTAACGTGACCATAGGTATGCGAGTACAACGCTCGCAACAGGTTCACAAACTTCGTTGGCATACCCTTCCGGTGGAGAGCACTGAGTAGTGCCGGTCGATCCACGGAGTCGAAAGCTCCTTTCAAGTCGAGAGCGGTGGTGTTTGTGGCGCGTTTCGAGTAAGTGGCTCGGAGTGAATATCTGATCGATGCAACCTCGACCTGGACGAAATCCGGCCTGCTGTTCGCGGATGTTGCTTTCGCGAATCGGTGTCAAATGGCACAGCATTATCGAAGCTAAGATCTTAATAGCTATCGGAGTTAAACTAATCCCACGATGATTGCTACAGTTACTCCGTGTGTCCTTCTTGAAAATGATTACAATCAGTGACTCACCTCACGATAACGGAATAGTTTCCTCGTTCCAAATATCACGAAGTAAGGAGGTAAGTGATTTCATCAGAGCTTCCCCACCCAATTTGAAGAGAATTGAGGGAAGGTCGTCGAGATCGGTTGCTTTTCCCCTCTTCAGAAGTCGAATAATCGACTGCACTTCCAATTCCGTTGAGGAGTCAAGTGGCACCTCCCAATGATTTGCAGCTCCAGACGTCGGACTAAATACGTTAGCGTGTGGCCAGCTAAACCGATCCTTGAAATGCTCTGCCCAACGGTCCAGTCCTTCCTGTCTGCCATGGATGAACTCTCCAGTCCTATCGCACACGACTTCACTAACCGAAGTTCGCCGCCCAACGCTGTCGCGTATAAACGTAAACAGTTTTTGACTGTCACCTGAAGCGAACGCCTCCTTCATCTCTTCGGCTACCTTAACCCACCAGTTTTCGCGGTCATTCCCAAGGCTTATGGTCAACTGACGCTGCAACTGTCGACGCATCTTATTCACTTCCCTGCAGTTAGGCAGCTGGCGTTTTTGCTCCATTAGACTTAGCGACGGTTGAGAGATCCAGTGTTTTTGATGACCACTAGACCTAGGACCACAGACGAAATCTGCTGCCAAATATATCGCCTGCTTGATTTTATCCTACTGCTCGCCTGCATTACTGCTCGTCGAAGTTCTTAGTTCCCCGAATAGTTTCTACTCATAATTGTTGCGAACAGCCGAATCAGACAGACATTTGACGGCCAATCGGGCTTGTGGTCTGTGTCGATAGCCGTTAAGCTGCAGCAAAAATCGCATTAAAACTAACACATGATCCGATTCGACGTGCATGGTCCAGTATTGGACAGATCCGCTCTCACGGTGGCTTACTGCGATATGGTCGATCTGATTAAGACTACCGGTTGAGTAAGAGCGCCATGTCGCAGTGCGACACGAACTGTGTCGGAAATTCGTATTAGACAGGGATAAGTTATTATCTGCACGGAATTGGAGAAGTCTTTCCCTGTTGTCTGTTCGCTGAGCAGGTAGTGGGCAGCGCTCACCTAAACAGGCCTCCGGCACACTCAATTCTCCAGCCTGTACATTAAAATCGTTTGCTGTCACTACAATGTCAGAATCTTTGCTCTTCCGAACGGGGGTGACGAGGCCATCATAAAACTCGTCCTTCTCCATGTCAATGCTGCAGTCTTTTGGGGCGTATGCCGAGATAAATAAACTGCGCTTAACACAACTATCCTTCCGAATGTCGACTGATCGCTGCAGTCTCAAGGCGCACAAGCGACTGTTGGCTAGGATCCAGTCTTCAGCTTTCTCACTCAAGGCTATTCCTACACCGTGTTGACCTACAGCTTGAACTGCTTCGTCTCCTGAAATATGCTGGAAATATGTTGGCGAGACATTTGGCCTTCTAGAATCCTGAATTCGTATTTCATTCACGCAGCAGACATCAATCGAAAGTGAGTCAACTGTCAGAGGCAAACGCGCCTGTTGGCCAGCCTGGATGAGAGTGCGCACATTGAAGGGAGCAAGATTTAGAGGCTGACGGGGCTTGAGAAAACGAGCTAGCAGACTAAAAACCACCTACTACACTATTTCACAACGAACCGTTGCGAGTATCGGGCGTGTTATTAGTGGGGACGCTTTGGGTAGGCAGATCGGGCAAAGACATTGCGTTGAAGACAAAAGAGACAGGCTGATTAATATAGGAGGGAACTTTGAACAGTAGCATACTTACCACTACCCACTCCGCTCGATGCAATAGGCAGCGCGGTCCTGATTATCCTGCACGACGACCGATGCAGTATGGAATTCTTTGTAAGTTTGTAACTCATGGGGATTGATGGGTGGGTGCTGCTAGGGAGTCCAGCCACTAAGCAGAAGAATAATTAGGGTTCTCAACAAAAGCGTTCGGTTCTGACAAGAACCTGACCGCAAGGCAGTTGAATGGAAGCCCATTTACTTGGATCAATTATTCTCCCACTCGTTTTTCGACTGAGCTGCCAACTAGGGTCAATCCTCGACTGGGAGGCCTCTACTTACTGACCCTCCAGGGATGGTTGGATCTTCGGGTTGAGATAAGCCATCCTGTATAGCTCACTGCGTCACGGAGGCACGCAAGCCGTCACGCTACGTCAAGGTGCGCTCTCATTGTGGAGTGACGATTGCTTGCTTTGGACGAACGTGTATGGCTCATCGCACATAGCCGGCTGTCGACTAGGATCCAGTCAAGCAGCGCAGCCTTAGCCCTCTCACTGGAAGCTACACACCAGAAGCTGTAGCTTCAGTGTTCGAAGAAAGGGGCAGGCAAAACTTAAGGGAAGGACTAGATAGGGATGTCAGTCCAATGACAGAGCTGAACTCTTGATTGCGAGTCTCTTGGATGCAATACACATCAGTGGCTAGGTGTACGGACTGAACACGCACGTTTTTGTATGCACATTATTGTACGCACATTGTATTTGACTAGTTTGACCAAGTGGGTCACCCAGTGGGGACGAGTTTGGTAAAATTTGGATGATGTCTGCGAGAGAACGCGAGGACACCAACAGGGCTTCTTTCAGTGACAGTATCACTAGCATGGGCTACCCCAAAGAATGTGAGAAAATCGGGTGGGGAGTGACGCGAGTCTTTAAGGGAGCAGACATTTATGTATCGTGGAGGGTCGCTTTTGGGTGTGAGAGAAGAGCAAAAGAAATTCGTCCGAAGATCACTCGTTTTTGTGGTATATATTATGGGCTGTTGAACTACTCAGGTGGCTGGTCCAGAGTAGGCTTTTTGTACACGAAGATGCACCTCTGGCCTTTGCGAAACCAAACGCGTTCTGTAAGGCAATCGAATCATTCCAGACGGACCAGTGGCCACTTGATTGTTTTATACGCCTCTTCTGGAAAATCCTCTCCGGTCAGTGGAACACCACAGGGGCAATGGTCTTACTTAGTTGCCGAGTCACATTCGCCGGGTAACAGTGCCATCAGTGGGTTCCTATGGTGTTTTTTTAGGGAGGACGCTTTTCAGGCGAAAACTCACCTCGCCCTCGACACTGTCACTGCTCGTCCGCGTTTGTTTTATTCGGAGGGCTTGAGCCAACATTATTCATGGCTAACCACCCAGAAGGTGGCCGTCTCTGCATCCACAGCCGAGGGATGTGCCTGCCTTGAGACCTTACCTTTGAATTGCTGCAGTCGTTAAACGGACTGTCAACCGGAATCCTGCCTGAAAGGGCCGTTTCGCTCTTATCAGACCGGACTATTCCTACATCTCTGATCTACAACGCGAGTTGCCCTGTCTCTTGAGGTGCACAGGGAGTATCTTGATGATGTGGAGAACAGCTAAATAAATGCAACCGCCTGAATTCTGAACTTTTGTTTCGCCGACGCAATAGACATTAATTACTAGTGTGCCTATTGTCAGCGCTAAACTTGCCTGTCGATCAATAAGCAGGAGGGTGCGCACGTTGGGGGAACCGAGGTCTGGAGGCTGACGAGATCTGAGAAAATATGAGCAGATTAAAAATTACTTGCGGCACTATTTGACAATGAACTGTTGCAAGTGTCGGACATGTTATTGAAGGAGCATCGTAGGTAGGCAGAGGGGGACACAAGGCAGGTTGAATGAAAGGGAGGACCTCTGAGCAGCTGGATACTCATTCATATCTGCCCCGCTCGATGCACTGGTCAGTGAGGTCCCAATTATCTTACGCGACGACCGATGCGGTATGGAATTTACTTTGTTTGTACTATTCGTCGAGGTTTGTAGACGAGTGTTGCTAGGACGTTCAGCCACTAAGCAGGAGAGCTACTACCGTTCTCAACCAAAACCCCTGAATCGGTCCCCAGTGCAACAGGGGTTGGCTGGTTGGAAGTCTGTCTACTTGAATCAGCTATTCTTCCATTCATTCTTCCAATTGATTTGCCAGATCAGGTCGGATCCCAACCCTACCCATTGATCTTTCAGACATGAATCTTCGGCTTGAAATATGCCATACCGTGTAGCTCTTGGATCATGGAGGCACGTAAGTCATCACAGAGTGTGGTCCCATTTTAATATCGTACCACTAATAAGGCATGGGGTATGCCCTGCTCCTTTGGTGTACCATCGAACGCGGGAATCGGTTATTCGTTGTTGACGTCAAACTTTCGAGGTTTTTCTCAGGCATCAATGATCGAAGACGGATCACCGGTTGGCATTAGTTGCTCGAACAGACTAAATCTCGAGAGCGCATAGGCGCACATCGTGTGCAACAGTGGTGCACATTCCATCTTTATCTGCAAAAATGAAATAAATTCCAAAACGCCCCTTGAGCCTCTGAATTTCGATTGTCAACCTCCTCTCTCATCTACCAGCCACCGAAGATAAATACAGTGATAGAATCCTGCCAGTTTTGCGAAAGCACTCCAAACTTAGGGGGCGGGAAGCTCATTTCGTGGTTAGTTCCATCTAAATTCCAGCACTTTGGTCATATTTTTTGTGACCGAAGCAAGTGAGTAAAGTCGGTCATTGGAACGATTGACCACATAGGTGCAAAAAATTATAAATATACGTAAATTTACACGAAATCTCACATAAAGAAAGGTTATCTCGGCTATGAAAAGTGATAGAGGAATATTTGTTTAACAGGAAGAATAATAATGAATCCCCGCGGGTCTTCTTATTTACTAAACTTAGTATTCAACTTCTGTACCCATCAGGTGTCCGTCAGGTCAACGAACTCTTTTTTTCCCGCCAGTGTCCTCTTTAATCGTACTGGTTGACCATAATCAACGTAATGTTGCTTGTCAACTTCGTCGGTGACCTACGGTTTTACCTGATCTCTAATTGACTTATCAAGGCACAGTTGAATCTCCCACCCGTGGGAATGGTCTTGTATTGCTGCTGTCCAGACATTTGTGGGACATAATTCATCACGTCGTAGCATAGTCCTATCTTAATGATATTGTTTTTACTGCATTCATCTTAAAACCTATCATGTGAATGGCCCGATCAGTGTTCGAAGGTTTTTACTGCTGATTTTAGGTTGTGTTTGTTTTATTCGCAAAATTTATGCATCAAGAGGTCTTTTGTTATTTCAGGTACTTTTTATGTTTCGTCACATTCATGGGCTCAGTCGTCCATCATCCACTGGCAATGGAACGCATAAAAAGGTGTTGCTTGCTATGTAACGATTCAATTCGTCTTTCCACTTCAACCGTTCGAAGAATTGTCTATTCTAAGAGAAACTGCGCTCTACTGAAGTCAATCATACCCACCGATCACTTCCAATACAGCCTGCCCACTTTGAAAGTACCTAAGCTAGAGGAAACGGTAGCTAAATATCTTGAATCACAAGTAAGATTCCGCAATTCGTTATAACCATGCTCTTTCCTCCCTCCAGCTACTAAGTACATCCGCCTATCTCTTTCTTCCTAGGCGGCTATTGTTGATAAAGAACAACTGAGGAAGACGGCCGATTTTGCTACCAGGTTTTTGAAGTCTGATGGACCAACTCTACAAAGAGA
This sequence comes from Fasciolopsis buskii, assembly GCA_008360955.1. NCBI lineage: Eukaryota > Metazoa > Platyhelminthes > Trematoda > Plagiorchiida > Fasciolidae > Fasciolopsis > Fasciolopsis buskii. The sequence goes on from LUCM01006754.1 coordinate 179,810, forward strand.
GCTGACGGAATACGCCCGATCGAATCGCCATACGAGCTACATCACGAAGATGTGGTTCGATATGTACTTGTCCGATCGTCGCCCAGTTGTTATCACTCACAATCCAGTGATTGTTTTCAAAAACACCAGTCTCAGTACAGCATACGAACGAGTGAGTGTGTTATTGTTTTACGGTGCTGGTTTCGCAGTTCGTATAAAGTGCTGAACCTATTTGAGTGACATCAGTAGGATTTCCCTGTCGTCCTGGGTATCTACTTCAACTCCCGATTGCTCATATCTTGTTTTGAAATGGTTCATTGTTTACTGTTAGTGCTCATCTCATCACTGAGACCCGTACAAACAGTGCGCATCTGCCTCATCCATCGTAATCGTTGATGGCTTACAATGTGAGAAAAAGAAAGATACTTTTTCTTCTGCATAACTGTCTTCTTTCAGCAGATAAGTAAGCTTCATGGACAGTGCGAGTCATCGTTGGCTGGATGCTGCCTTTGGAGAGTAGATCCATGCACCGTCACATCTTTGTTTTTAGTAACAATGTTCATATACCATCCTTAGATGTAAGCACCCCAAAATCTTTCTCGATTACACTGGTCTGATTTTTCAGCTGAGTTCAGAAGTGAAAACACTTCCGTGTAGGATCAGGTGGTCTTTTGAGACAGCTCTTTGTCAACGCCGTAGTTCATGGCCAAAACATTGCGATTGGCGGCCATAATAAAGTAAGTTTTGATCAATCTCGTGCTGACAGCGAGTGATTGGCTAGAACACATCCATGAGGCCATTTCATCTTCCAATGATAAATGAAATAAGTAAGACTAGGGAGCACCGTCGTTTGTTTGCAGGAGAACCGTTGAGACATCTCGGATGACCTAGCAACGGCTGTTCCATCCATAATCCATCATCCGTAAGCAATACCACCATCGAGAGATGGTAAATATGCCGGGTTGACGATTCGTTACAAGCTGAGTAAGACAGCTTCTGCAGCTGAATGATCTCCACTGATGAGTTAAGCAATACTACGGCACAATAAGCCATTTCATAACAGTGCAACCACGTACGTGTATTGTAGGTGGATTTCATCTTGCAACAGGAGTTTTCAGCCTCATTGCTAAGGGTCTAATCTGAATAGCTCAATATGTTAAGTCCCCAATAACTTACAACACCATACTCACGTCTACACTCTATGAATCAACTCGATTACGGGCTAGACGCACTCACAGCCAGTAACTCACATGTAGAGAGAAGCGAGGTTAATCACAACAACAATATTTCTTATAGCATTATCGCATCCTTATTTGACTGAGACCAAGGTTTATATCGTCTATACGTGAAAATTAAATAATATACAAACACCTTATTACAATATCACTATGAACAGAGAAATTTCACATACAAAGCACCGACTGTACACGAAATCAACCACTTCGACCGGCGAGAGACGACCCTTAATCTCAACACAACTCCACAGCAAAGGAAGCGGAGAGACAAAACCTCATCTGATTAGACGTAGATGGTTCGATTGCTGAGGACGATTGGCATATACGGTGCGAGGGCCGGATGGAACTTGAACGAAGACAATTTGTACTGCAGACTTTCATGCCAAACTCGGTCGACATCCCCGGAAATGTTCAATAAGACCAGGTGAGTTCCTTGGTGTTTATCGGGTGCACCCGGCCAGGGGTGTGAGATGACAAGTAGAGGAGCTCGCGCATAGAACGGTTCGAGCGAAATGGGGGTCAGCCCTAAACAGACTTTTGTGATGCGGGGTACCGGGAGGCAATATTTCGGAGCTAGGGATTTCAGAAATTTTGTAAATTGCAGAGGTAACGGTAACGGGACGATAGTTGTTGGGGTCAGAATGATCCCCATTGTTTTGGGATAGGAAAATGACTGCGTTCTTCCGTGAATAGGAAAGCATTTTTATTGAAGATGGAATAAGAAAAACGATCCAATGTCGGAACTAACTGTGGGGCACATTTATAGGTTGTTGGGGGCTCTGTCGTGCTAACCGGGAGATTTGTACAGATTAAGAATGGAAATAACTTGGCAGGTCTTTCCGGAATTTATGACGGGAAGAGAATCGTGGTTGGAAATTTGAGAGGAAGGGCAGAGAAAAGGTAGGTTGGAAGAATAAAGTGCA
>LUCM01006754.1:188179-297056 GCA_008360955.1 Fasciolopsis buskii
GCGTTTGAGCACCGATATTTTTTGTATTATCTCTAATGTATGATGGGCGGATTTTCTTGGTAGCTCCTAGGCTAGAAAACTCAGTCTTTAGAAGACACTCGATTTGCAGGGTTGGATTTCACGGGTATATGTATCCTATGTGCCCACAGATTACATTCCTCAGTGTATGTTCTTCTAGGCAAATTGTCACTGTTGTGTTTGCACTTGATCAGACCACAACGCGAAAGGGTATAAAAACATAAGCCTACCGACTGTCTCCAATGGAACGACTCACGCTGACGGACTGAGGTGCACAGTATCTCCCCACGAAATAACTAATGACATTAGATTACTTGGTATATGTTAGTAGTAGGAGATTGAATGTTTTCAAGAAATAATTCACCATGAGATATCGTCGCTCATCTCACCATGAAGAAACCATGGAAGCACTGTACAGCCGTTTCATCCTTATTAGGAATCATCAACGGTACATATCCACCGCGCCCGAACTGGAACTGTGCAAATCAGTAACGGATAGGTGCAACATCATGTGAAATTGAACAAACCCTTCAGAGCCTGCTCGGTAGCGTAATGGCTAAGGCGTTCGACTCACAATCGTTCGTCCCGGGTTCGCGTCCCAGTTCGGGCGCAATGGATATGCACTGCTGATGATTCCTAACAAGGATGAAACAGTTGTACAGTGCTTCCATGGTTTCTTTGTGGTGAGTTGAGCGATGATATCATATGGTGAATTATTTCATGAAGACATTAAATTTCATGGTTAATCTTCGCATTCTTGAATTCGAAGTCTTTCGCCATCCAGAAGGTATCCTATCTTATTGTTCAAAGTTCTTTTTCCCACAGTTCATCGCTCATTTTGTATCTCAATGGTCGATATTGGGTGCCTGTTATCGCAAATAGCAGAAATGTGTACAAGAACGCCGGTCGTACTGGAGCACTCTCCTCGACTGCGACCACCTTTTAGTCCAATCTAAGCCGTCCATGTGCTTTGATGGTCACTCAAAACGCATGTTGCTGCGTTGGTTAAATTGCGACAGGCTATCTGATCCAACTCGCCTATCAATCTTTCAAAGCGCACTGGCTGAAAAGCTAGGATTGGATGCACCTCAAAACATCAATGAGCATTGGCTGCTTATCAAGAATGCCTTGCATTCTGCTGACTTAGTAAGCCCTGGCCTGACCCGTCACGTTGTGACACCCTGGATTTCTGCTTAGTCTCCACACCTTGACACACGCCAGTCCATCCTGGCTGGTAGCAAGTATACTGAAGCAGAGATCGTAGCGAGACATGAACTCAGTGCAAGCTTGTATAGGGATCGCGAGATCTGGTGGTCTCAACGACCTTCGGAGATGGAACGTATTGTGGCTACGGGAAATTCTTGCAAGCTATTTCGCCTCATCCGAGCCACCGATAGGAAAACATTGGGTGTGAGCGAAGCTGTCTGTGAAGGTGGCGGTTTGCTTCTCCGGAACGATATCCAGCAACGATGTGTTGTACACTGAGTGGAGCACTTTCAAGCTCAATTTAGCTGGCCCTCAACATCAACTCCTTCCGCATCTACTCAGGCAAGTATCTCATGGCCTGTTACAACAGATCCACCAAGTGAGGCAGAGATCCTTTTGAAAATTCCAGCGTTAGGATGTCGCAAAGCGCCGGGCTCCGATTACTTTTCACGAGTTCTGTTTAAAGCTTGAGAAATGGAACTGGTCAGAGGACTTCAACTTTCATTCTCCAAGGTTTGATATTCCGAAAAAATCCCATTCTCTTGGGGGAGTCGATTGTTGTTCCTACTTTTAAGATGGAGTGGCGCAGTGACTGCAGCAACCTTCGTGATATCAGTCTAATTCCGATTACGCCAAAGCTGCTTTTGTTCATCATTCGCAGGCATTATAGTGAGCGTGAATAGCAAACTCGCAAGGAATGACACGGGTTTGGTAATAATCATGGGTGCATGAGTGAAACCTTCGTTTTCTGACAGCTGTTAGAGAACCGTTTTACTTTCCAAAGGCCAATGATCATCGTGTTCTTGGACATTCGCGCAGCCCTTGACTCCACTGATAGTTGTGCAATGTGGCATTGTTTGTTGAGGAATTGAGTCCCTTCGAAGAGGTGTACTGTCGTAGTTTGGGTCGGGTCAGCGCTTATGACACACTTTCATCACCGTTGGTAGTCTCCGGTAAAGTACGACGAGGCTGCCCTGTATGTCCACTTCTTTTCAACTTTGCCATAGATGGTGTTATACAGAACTCTTTATTGGTTTTTTAGACGGTGGAGTTGAACTTCTCCCAGGGAACAGAGTTTTGACTGGGAGTATGCCGATGACATCGCCTCATTGAGTGATGATGCACAGGCAATTCAACACGCATTTGACCACATACCGAATGAGTTATATCCATATGGTATGTGCTTTGCACCTGCAAAATACAAGGCATTTCTTCAAGACTGACAGGAGCCTGTACCTGTGTATGTACTTACCCTTTGTGGTGATCGGTTAGAGGTAGTCAACAGCTTTAATTACCCCTGGAGCTTGATCACACTTGGCGGCGTTGTTGTGGAGGATGTCAAATCACGATTTGCGAAAGCCATAGGAGCTTTCGCGAACCTGTGACAATTATGGTTCCGCCATGACATCCTACTTTCCCTCAAGGGAATGGTGCACAGTACCACAGTTCATCGGTCTCGAGACCTAGTCCATCCGCATTGAAGATACCCGACCACTTTCTGCTTTTGACCATCGATGTCTCCGAAACATTGTTCGAGGCTGGTGGAAACATTGGGTGAGCAATGATGAGATGCGTCGCCGTGTTTTTGGTGCGGACAGTCGTCGTCTGACTGAGATAATTGCCCAACATCGCCTTCGATGCCTTGGACATGTATTGCGTATGCCTGCCCATTCTCTGCCTTTTCGTGCTATTTTGGCACGTGTTGAAATAGGCTGGGTCAAACGATGTGGCGGTTAGGCTTTGACTTGACGTAGAGGTATGACGAAGTTGGGTTCGGTTTTGGCCTCGGCTGGTGCTTTCCGCCTTTGTAGTGGGGGCCCAAGAGACGAGGATTGTTGTTGGTTGGAAACACTGAGGGTTATGGCTCAGAACTGAAGTGAGTGACGTGATTGCTGTATGGTCTGTCTGTGGAACTCTTGAATATAATCCGAGAGCAATCAGAAAATCGCAACATTTGTACGGTGACTTCACGGACAGCGATTTCTTTGTTGTGGCTTGTTTATTTTCTCCCTTTTTGTCTAGCTTCTCTAAAATCCCATGTACGATTTGTTGTGTGGGCAGCGTTTGTACAGTTGGACTGTGTTCCGTGTGTTGGCTGCAGCGGTATTCTTGTCTTTTCCCGCATGTATTTGTCTACTCTCTTTTTGCCTTGGATATTTACTCTTTTTATAGAAAATGTAACCATGTGGAAAAGGCAGCGGCCAGTGAGGCTTGCCTTGCTGTTCAACGCTGAACGATGATGGTGATGTGTTGGCTCATGCATGTTTTCATCCCTGCATAGATATATATGTCGACACAATGTTTACAGCTGTCATGATTGCAACTCACGCCCGAAAACCGTCGGCATTTATGTTCAGACACCCAAAAATCGGTTAATTCCAGATTAGCGCTTGACAATTTTTTTTTGAGATTTGTTGTTGTCCTGTTATTGTCATCTTATTGGGCCGTTTTACGGAGAAAAATCCAACTTTGCTCACAGTCTAATGGATGGAATCAATAATTTAATACGTCATTGAAGTGATCCGTTCTTATTGATATTTGCCATTCCAACAAAAAGCCTTGATCAAGCCATCGATGTACAAACTCATATACTTCCTTTCACAACACTGCTTGAATCAACGTTTATTTCATAAAGTTCTCCGAGGTGAGCGATGTCCAGTTGCAACAAGTTTTGTTGAATACCTTGGAGAACTTCTATCTTCAAATTCCATGCTTTTGCTACGGTTGTTTATGTAGTATGCAATTGTGCACTGTTGTTCCATTGCTTGACCTGCTCAACCATTTTCACTGCTAGTTCTTACGTCATTTGTCCGCGTTTTCGTGCGATGAACTTACCCTGTTCTCAAGGGTTGAGGTGTCAAGAGTAGCTTGTGCCTAAACTAATCCATCAAATAATCACCGCGAGCTTTTTGTGATTTTATCGCGCTTTGAACTTTGTTTTTGTGCCTTAAAATTTTTTAGTAATCGAACTTACCTGATTGTCGTATTTGATGCGTATGTGTGAAATGAAAAACCGACCCCTTCTGCTGCCATAGATTGTCATCAGGCAAGCTCCCAAACGATGTTAGATTTGCTCTTCGTTATTTTCGTGTAGAACCCGCTTTGGTTTGTGTTAGTAGTAGGAGATAGAATGTTTTCATGAAATAATTCACCGTGTGATATCATCACTCAACTGACCATTAAGAAACCATGGACCCACTGTACAGCTGTACAGTGAGTGCTTCCATGGTTTCTTAATGGTCAGTTGAGTGATGATATCACATGGTGAATTATTTCATGAAAACCCGCTTTGCCAGCATCCACTTAATTGGTTTTACTGAGATTGTTTAGTGGCCTCAAGGGATTTGAAAATTTCTGTTATTCCTAGTTCAGGTTGTTGGTTTTCATGTCGTTCTGGCCACCGAACTCGGTATTTAAATCGCAAACGTTTCACCACCGGTCGGAGCAACACCGTCAATGCGTGCATGCAATTGTTGGTTTTCTGTATTTTCAGAGTTGCCCTTGGCTTTGACTTTAAATCTCTGACGACTTTGGCCTGTCTACTATGCCGCCTGACCTCTGTTGGCTTGGCCCTTAACCCTAGGAGATTGACACTCGGCTTGGAAAGTTTAACCTCTTAAGATGTGTTGTTGTTTTCATTTCATGTGAATGTTGACTGGTTCAGTTCTATAGATGGGCCCATATAAACAACTGAGCTTTATGATTATGGTTCCGTGTGTTTCGTTTTCCGACGCTTATTCAGCCTAACTGTTTGTACCCTATCTGACTACACACGTACTTAATTTCCATCTGTCTATTGACTGAATCATTTGAAGACTATCAGGCGTCCAAAACTCTGTTGGATGCCGCGTGATTATTTGATCTAGAATCTCAACGATATTCAGACTGAATTTGTGCCCTTTTTAGTCTTCGTGAACATATGATGGAGAGTGGATCGTGTCTTATGATTGCTGATTTGTGTTTATGCATTCGGGTGGCCATTTTTCTTCCGACTTGACCGGAATAACACCTGTTGCGGTCCACACATTTAACTTTATGTCCCACGTTTGTTCTTGCTTTCGTTTTCGACGGTCTCTTGGTTTTGATATGAGTCTTCACATAGTTTGAGACGGTCTATGAGTAACTGGTTCCCTGGAGTCGGAATAATCCTGCATTTTATTCGAACATATTTTTGATATATCGCAGAATGATCCTACTGTTTGATTGTGCTCTTCGGCTCGTTTCCTTGTTCATTGGGTGCACGGTCCTTCGTATGAAGTTTCTTAAATATCTTTTTCTCTCGGACATTTTAAATTGCCAGGTTTCTGCGTGCGTTTCTAAGTTACTGGATTTCGACTTGCCTAAATAGGGTTCGAGAGCCCTGTCTCTTTGTGATTATTTGGGTAGTTGCTATGATTTAATATTTGGTCCATATTTGCTTGTTTCCGATATAATCTTGTTTCCAGTGTGCCATTGACGTCATTTCTAACCAACTCGTCCAGAGTTGTCACTTCCCTGGCTCTTTCGGATTTCGTTTTGAATTTGATGTCTTCAATAATCGAGCGCTGAACAATACCACAGGTGTCCATCTACGTATCTAACCCGAAGTTTTGGTCAGATCCTTAGTGGCGCAATGTTTCCCAAGGCCTGCATTGTGGTTTTAGCGAGAGAACCGGTCATGGTTTGTGATGTTTGTTTGCTGACACTAGAGAGGCGGCCGTCGTCCAACTCGCTGCGATGGTTGACCCAGTGAGATTTAATGTGATTCTGTATCACTCCACATTTTAGAGTGACTGTTTCGGTTCCTGTACTCGGTATCGTAGGATGCGCTCTTATCACTCACTGTACGCGTGTGAGTCATGTCATGGCAAGACCAAATTTGATACCCCATGATTCGATAGTTAGGTAATACTTGAAATGTATGGATGCTAAAATCTTGATATCCCTCTCATGATTACCCCACTCTGGAGCCGAATACTAAAACTGCCACAGTTGTCACCGTATAAACTTCAGCTAAACAATCAACGTTGATACCGGCAATACTTTAGTTGAACAGGAATGTATTGGTTGCTCTGTATGCCTTAGTCCATTTCTTATCACACTGGGGGAAAAGGTAGTTCGGCTCGATCAGTTGCTCAGAAACGCGTTACAGGTTACTACACCGTTTGATCAACCTTTGCTTGTTGATAGAGAGTTGGGGTCGCACGGATCGATTCCACACCGGACCTACTGGGACCTTGTGTGGTTTTGGGTCACTTCACGTTTCTGAGTCATGGTTTCCGGTACCGTCGCCTCTTCTAGCGAATATGCGCATATTCCTTTAACTACACTCATGCTTGAAACATACAATAAAAGTGTGTTCGTTTGTTTTCGTGAACAACTCTAACGTTCGCCTCCACTCTTTGAGGCATTAAGTGATGTCCTCTATCTGTTAAAATGTTTTCAGACACGTTAAAATCAGGCTAGCTTGTTCATCTTTGAATTAGTGATCCTGGACAAATTTGCGTCTTCTTCATAGATTTTACATCCGTGTGGCTTTATTTGTATCTCATTTTCATCAAAGATGTTCGGAAATTAGGATAGCCAACCCATCGGACGCATTGGTCGACACACTGGTGTTGGTTCGTTCAGTTTATCTGACATATTTGTATTTGTCTCACTGGTGCTAGGAAGAAGACTCTTCTGCTCCTGAATCACCACCTGCTAATTCTCAAGACCTTGACCACATCGATTGTTAAACAGTAGAATTCTTCACCTGGCCACATGGTTGCCTTCCTGTCGAGGCCAAATGCTACTTGTTCACTGCGACTCCTGCGCTTTGTTGGGGTCCGCTGTCCTTCCTCTCAAATTATCAAAGGCTGCTTGTGACACCACGTGCACTTCTCACTTGTTGTTTGAGAGTTTACCAGTAGACGATTGAAATGAAGTATGTAAGCCATTTTTGTTTTCGTCACGATCATCCACTTGAATATCATTTTACATTGGTTCCTAAATAGTTGAAAATTGAACTGCAAGAAGAACTGTACATCACGTTGACAGCAGAAAGCATAGGGGAATTAAATCCCATTTTGTTCTATACGTTTCAGGCTTATCCACTGGACATGAGTCAATACCCTAGTATGTTCCGTGGTACGCGGATTCCAAAACCGGTTCGAGATGAGTTGTTCTCCGATCCGTCAGCTAAGCATATTATAGTGATTCACAAAGGACAAACTTACGTCTTCGACGTAATTGATGAGCACGTGAGTGAGTGAACCGGTCAGTCGTTTGCTGTACGACAGTTCCGCCAGTTTCATTGTCTCAGGTTATTCTTTCCCCTCTAATTTGCAGACGTTGAAGTTTTCTTTTTCAGGGCAAATATATCTTTTGCCTGTACATTTTAGATTAAAATTTCTCGCTTCTTCTTGTTCATTGAATGCGTGGCTGTTTGTTTTTGTTTTGGACTCGCAAACACACAAAAGTATGTTTTGAGTCCTTTCTATCATCCATCATCCCTTCTATCATCGGCTCACTCGGTTCCTTCGATCAACCAGTTGCATTGGGTGTACCATCTCTCCATTCTTGTCCAACTTCGTAATGGACGGGGTGATGGAAGATGCTTTAGGAAGTCTTCAGAATGTAGGAGTTGAACTGGGAAATGGAGGGGAACTGTGTGACCTAGACTACGCCTGTTCGAATTTGTGGACAATGCACAACGCGTACTAGACAAACTCTCCAGGTCCGTAGATCGGTTCGGCATGTGCTTTACACCTTCAAAGTGCAAAGTGCGGTTACGGGGCTGGACGACAATAGTCCCGAACTTGATGCTGGATGGAGAGGTACTAACGATTGCGGACCGTTTCACCTACCTTGGTAGCACAACAGCAGAAGTTTACACGCGTATATTCAGGGATCGAGCAGCTTACACTGGACTGAAGCACTTGTGGCGTGGGCCTGATATTTCACTGAAGTTGAAAGGTCGTGTGTACTGTGCTGCAGTGCACTCAGTTCAGTTCTATTCTACGGTTGCGAGACGTGGATAATGGGTGTGGGAGATGTTCGTCGGTTAGAAGTTTTTGACCTCCGATGTCTACGTAGTATGGCTTGGATTGGATGGAGTGACCGGGCGAGTAATGTAGAGGTGAGGAATCTAGTACTACGTTCTGGCTCTCAGAACACCTTGTTTCAGCGTGTGAAACTTAGTAGACCACGCTGGTTGGGTCACGTGTTGCATATAACGAACACTCGTCTATCATATCATGCCCTATTTCGTATTCCTCCCAAGCAATGGAAGAAGCCATGCGGAGGTCAGCAGATGACGCGGCAACATGGGATGAGAAAATGTACAGCGAACTTAGGTAATGTAGGTGTCTCACGTCCTCGTGGTTGGGGTCCGAAGTACCCGTCAACTAGCTAGCTGGAGACACTTAAGGATATGGCAGTGAACCGTGAACAGTGGCCATCGTGTTGTCATTTTCTGTCGAATCAGAATGATTGAAAGAGTGTGTTTGTACATTTTGCCTGTGTTTCGTGTGTTGGTTGCAGCAGCATCTTATCTTTTCCCGCCTATGGAGGTTCACTCCCCGTTCCTCTTGGACATTCACTTTTTTATACCCATGTAACCCTGAGGAAAAGGCAGTGGTCCGTGAGGCTTATCTTTCTGTTTACCGCTGAACGGTGATGATAATGATGATGGTGATGACTAGTTGCATTCAATTAACAGAATCGTATAAGAATGAAGTAAATGTCTTGTGCACGTGGAGAGGTCAACCGTTGGACAGAGGTTTTTGGTTATAGTGAAGCCTGGGCTTTGTGTCTCATAGTCGGGGTGTCCGATGTGTGCAGTCACCAATCGTTTTTTTGGATGTCAAAATCACCAAGAACGTTTATTTCGTGGCTGAGATCTAATGAAATCAATGTTTGAAGATCATAAATCAGGCCCGGAGTTGCTGTTTATTGTAAGCGCGGTAGGCGATAGAAAAATTATGATTAATGAACGAAACTGAATTCCCAACTGCATTAATCGAAATTCCTAATTGGAGGACTCAGGATATTGATGTCGGAACAGAAAAGGCTGTGCGAAACCGGCAACTTATTGGGTTTGTGAAATTCATGTTTATTCCCTCTCTCTCATATATACGTACATATGTATATTTTGTTCACTCATCGAGATACTACTTACTGCGTGTGCTCCCGGGCAAATTTTGTGGACTCTTCGACGAAGAGCTTACATGCACACTCCTGTTGCTACAGATTCGATTCTGGTGAGAAATATCAATCTATTCGGAATGTACAAGTATGTGGATGTTTGGACAAGAGAGCATCGGGTACGCATACCTGACGAGCGACGATAACCGCGAAACCGGTCGTGTGCTCCCCGGCAAATTTTGTTCACGCATCCAGATACTACTTCCTGCTTCTATATATATATATATATTTATATATATATATATATACTGATACTTAGACTGCATTCTCCTATGAATTCTGTTTTCCCAATCAAAGGTTTTAAATTAATATCGTTGTAGACAAATTGCCCATCTTGTCATGTCGTGTTATGGTTTCATCCCATTCCTGCATAGCTCGGTCACATAAATACCACAAGATCTACTTCGCTTGGGTAATTTTTTTTCGAAACTTTCTACTTTATGATCTGTTTTCGTTCCACTGGACTATATCCATATCCAGGGTAAATCCATATCACCGAAACAACTGGCCATAAACTTGGAATTCATCATTGCCCAACCGAATTTGCCGCATAGCCCGGGTGTGGGCACGATCACAACTATGCCACGTGATGACGCGTTCAAAGTGCGACAACGCCTTTGTCACATGGGCAATGAAGCCAACTTGAATCTAATAGATTCAGCTTTCATCACTCTTGTATTGGATGAAGCCGACTTGTCAAAACCATCGGATATCGTGAGTATTTATCAGTGTTTGTTTTTTGGATTCCCTCCTTTTTTATCCTAGATGAGTAAACTAACCATTTCCGTTTCCGTGACAAATGCTTTCTTCGTGTTTCGATCACGGATTGTCGCTTGTTGGGATTCAACGCCAACGGGTCATCAGGTGGTTTGAAGTGTTCATTGCTTGGTAATAGACAATTATCCATCGTCACCTAGTTCCGTTCCTCGCATGACCTATTTGGATCTTACCTGTTCCGTTATCCCTTAGTTTTAAGTCGCCAATTTCCGATTATCCATAATGTAGCATGCCTGTGACGTTGCATGTCAAACAATTTTCACACTGCAGTCATCCCAAAACATGCAGTAATTGAAAAATAGCATACCTTTATCAGATCTGATGTCCTAACCGCGAATGTGCAGCTCAGTCCTGATGATGGATTGCACAGTGTTTTTGTTCTTTAATCAGCCAGCATTTTGTCCAATCCGCAGCTGACTGATTTCTCCATAACAGGATGCATCGACATTCGACTGCCACTTTTGTGCAGTTCCGACCGGTTGATTGTAAAACGAAAGTTTTACATTCCACCTGACTACTAAAGTTTTTATCCTTTGATTTAACTTATCTAATAATTTCAAATGAACTTTTGTTTTACCGAATAGATGACATACCAATGAGTTTATCTTAGAACTCGGATAACGATCACATGGTCTTTGAGGACCAAATCATCGTCTTTGTAATGTTGTCTTATGTTGGAGTGCCCAAACTATAATTGATATCTAACATTGTGAAAATTTATCGATTTCTGATGTGCACGTTTTGGCTGTTTCTCGAACAGCCGTTACTGTATTCTTTTTCATATCAAATCAATAACACGAATCTATTGGATAGGTGCACAATTTTCTTACCGGGCCCTCGGAGTCACGTTGGTTCGATAAACCAATCTCACTGATTGTAGATCGCCGCGGACAGGCTGCCATTAATTTTGAACACAGTTGGGGAGATGGTGTGGCTGTGTTGAGACTTTGCAACGAAATATACACGGCCTCGGAGACCTCTCCGGCTTTAAATCCCACGGATTTACCGGATTTGACTGCGTACGTTTTCTAGTTTCAGTTTATCGGCAATTTTTCCGCGAAATGACCCTTGGTGATGACTGCCCCTTACGGATAGAACGCTTACGGAAATAACAGCTCTATCTTTTTGCTGATTGCTAGTAGAGTCTATTTTTACTGATTCTCGATTCGAATAAAAGCGGTTAGTTCCCTGTATCAGTTAAGTACAACTTTCCTTGATGAACAGTTTCAACGAGATGCATAAAGCGTCTCCCCAAAACGTCTGGTTCTTATAGATCTTGCTACGTATGCCCGATCGCAGTTTATGCATTTCGAGTCACAACACCTAGACAAGTTTCATTCAATGTCCAATGCAGATTGGTCAGCTTGCCAATACACGCAGAATGTATAGTATGAGGCTCACATACCGGTTTCACTTCCACTTTGACCATTTTCTCTTCATTTCTGCCTGTTGGATGCCCATGTATTTTCTAAAATCTCAGGATGTTTTTAGTGGGAAATCGAATTGGTCCATATATTGGTCCACTTTCCCATTGACTTCGCTAATATTACATTTTCGACAGTTCCACAAAGCCACCACAGGCTGTAACGCTGCATCAGGCACGGCTTATGACGATAGGATCAACCAGACTGAACAGACCAGTCCTGGTTTCCTTTTAGATATCGAGATGGGTAAACCAAGTCATAAAAAATGGGCGAAGTAGCTTGTTACGAAACTTTTACAGCCGATTGTGATATGCGTGTTCATGCGTACACAATAGCAATCAGAATCGGTCATTGTATTGTTTACATCAAGGACAATTGAATGTAAAGATTGCCTTGATTTCGTGTCTGTCCGTGGATTCGTGTCTCACAGGCGTCAGCGGCATTTCACATTCGTTTCGATCTGATTTTTGCATTCCTTGTCATTATTAGCAAGGGTGATAGTAACACTATCATCGTTAGGATAGGTTCAAATGAACTGTCGAATCAACTTAGCTTCGAATGAGATAAAATCAAACGTTCTATTTTTGGGTTCGTAATAGGCCTACCGAGTTTCTTCTTGTTCTCGTTTTTCGCGTTCCCAATAAGCATCTGTCTCGCTCTCGTCTGGCTTACATTTCAGCCAACCTTCCGCATCATCCGTACGACGTCTCGAATGGATTGTTGATAATCGAACGGCCATTGAGTTTTTGGGACCGGCGCGTCTTGCGTACAATCGACGCCGAGACAATCTAACTTTCGACTGGGTTTCGATCGCCGATGGTCTTAATAGGCAGATTTGCAAAGAGGCCGGTTTGGGCGCGGACGCAATGATGCAACTGGCATTTCAGGTTTGTTCGCTTTGCTTTACACAGCTCCGTCGGACAGTCCGGGGTCGAAATAGTGCATCGCGTTCCCTGTTTTTCCCATGTTCCTTTGGACAATGCTTCGTTCACACTAATTGTCGACTGAGTCTCAGCTGCCATTCAAATGGAATTTGAGACGTCGTCAACGCACCGATTCTCAACGAATCACTCTTCTCGTCACCATTTCACTGTATTAATCTGTAGCTAGTAGTCCTTGATATTGGTAACCCTTTTCGTTTCAGTTTTCCATAGCGATTGTGATTTTTATTATTATTATTATTATTATTATTATTATTATTATTGTGGATGATATACTGTTGATAACGCCGCCTCATTGGTAGATGTAATTCGCCAAAGTTCCGACTGTCATGGGTAGCTTTTCTCAAAGCAAGTTCTACGGTCAATTATCAATTTCTAATTTACCATCAACCTTATTTGTATTGACCAGTCAGAAGCTGAATGAACGAGCAATAGTAGTTTAATGAATTCCTAATAATAGTCAAAACGAAATATGGTAAGGAAAAAATATTTCAAATGACGAAAGGAAACAGTCTATTGGGGGAGAAAAATCGTTACTAGAGGAATTTGAGAGTGACTTATTTGGAGCTTCTCTCGACGGTTGGAAAAGTGTCCGCTCTTCTTTAGACAGTTATTTCTTGTCTAGCCTGTATAACCTCCAGCTCAAATAATGTCACCCCATCCGGTTTTGTTTGCTTCGTTGAGTGAATAATATATAAGGTCGGGCTTTTGCAGGGAAATGTCAATTTATGCACCACGAGAAGCAAGAAATCCCATGAATGACAGTGAGGTTTTGGGTGATAGGACTGGAAAAGTTTCGTGAACAACCCTCAACTTACAGAACAGGACGCCTAAGATTGGCCTGTTCCCAGGAGTAAACTGAGCGAACCGATAGTGCTGTTCCGTCATATGTTGTTGACGGTCCCGCGAGAAGTGTTAGCATCAAAACCCCCCAGGCTAGCATGCAAATGCTCCTACGGTCTTAAACATTGGGTCACAGAATGAAAAGGATGCAGAGATAAAACAGTCTTATATTCTGTCTGTTCCCGTGAATCAGGATTAAATCGAATTCATTTCAGCGAGTATTCTTGGGTAGGAGCTTCACGTTCCTCCTAGTCCCTCCTCGCTCGAGGCAAATGGAAGTCATCCGACTGATCGGTGACCCCAGTTCGATTTCTTTTGTTTCGATTTTTCTGCTATTACGGCCATAAATTCCCTCTCTTGGAAATTGCCGCTTGGGTCCTCATTTTTCTTAACCGTACTCCCTAATCCCGTTTATGTGCAGAGATCCGTCCATACAGTGTCAATCCGGGTTATTCACAGAACCAACTTGAAGTTTACACTCCTTCGATTGCGAAGGTAGTTTGTCCCTGTCTCGTGTACGTTTTGTGTTGAATTTCTAACTACAAACTTCAAATATCTCGCCACCTTGCTTGGCCGCACAACACCTAAAATCCCCCATTTGATTGTTCGTCTGAGACACGTTAACCACTGTATCGGATTGCATTTTAAGGCACAGTGTATAGCCTATGATTGACCAAAATTTCCACCCCTACGATGAAGTGTGAAACTTTTCAACTGTGAACACCTTATGTAAACTATTTAGGATATTGATCCTCTCGTTGCGTCCTAATTCGCCAATCACAAATTTTCATACAATCGCTCACGTTTCCCCCCCTTCAATTTTCATGTAGATTGCTTACAATCGTGTACACGGAGTCCCGGCGGCCACTTACGAGTCTTGTAGTACGGCAGCTTTCAAACACGGTCGAACTGAGACAATTCGTTCGGCCACCGTCGAAACTCTGCGTTGTGTGGAGTTAATGCGGCGACCTTTGGGCGAAGTTGTCTCTTCTCCAGGTTCAAACAAGCCAGCTTCCAATGCAGTCTCGGAAGCAGAATTATATTCTGCCTTGGTATCCTGTTCGTCCAAACACAACAAACTTATGAGAGAAGCTGTGATGGGTCAAGGTGAGTGTATTTTCCTGACTCACTTTGGTCCATCAAGGTTAGACTGTACTGGATCAGCAAACGAGTTTTTTTCCCGTGATTTTCGTCCTATTCCATGACTATTCGTCCCACGTTTTAAACTCTTGTTTATTTTGATAGAAAACTTAGAAATATGAAGATATCCGTTAGAAACAATAATAGAACAGAGGTGGTCAGACAATTCCAAGGTAACCGCAAGTGACCAAGTAAATTTCAAATTTCAAGGGTCTGTTTGTTTTTTTTTTCAGTTCGATTATTCACATGATCATCTTATCAACCTGAAACAAATTTCTAGGCTAAATTTCACCGAAGTTTCAGGAATCATCAGCGAAATGATTTCGAATTGGTTGTCTCATGTTTCCATTTGCTTAAGGGAATTTCGAGAATTCTCTTCAGCTAAAGAAGCCATGGTAATTCAACTTCGAATGGACTACAATTTTCCATTTTGTTTATCACTGCTCTTATTTTGCTGTTTTTCACGTCTCCTGTTACTTCCATCGATTTCCCCAAAAAAGACCTAGTGACTTTTTGTCGAGATCTGTCGATCAATAATTCTGGCCCATCAACTTAGATGATCTGTATTTCTTTTTCTAATATAGCTCTTCATCCTACTATTCTGCAGTCGCTGTTTCATTATTTTCTGTTGCTTTTTTCTGTCTGAGCAGATGGTGCTGTAAGCCGGCAACCACAACCAGAACAGGTTGGTGCACGGTTAATGATTGTCCAAATTGAACTGAAGTGAATAGTCAGTCTGGTTATGTTTGAGATGCATTTCGTATCTCCAAACTGTAGAATGCTGTGCCAAGACTGGATTGGCCGCAAGCTCAACTTTGTGCTTCAGGGAGATGAGATGGACAGAGTAGATAGAGCTTTGTTATTTCATTAGTTACATCTCACCAGGTGATCGTGCATCTGATGAAATATCTTCGTGTATACGAAAGACCCGATTGCCATTTATGAACTTGAAGCATCTTTGACGTGAGCACGATATCCGATTATCGATCAAAGTCAGAGTTCGCACGGCAGCAATAAAACCGGCCTTGTTATTGGGGCTTTTGAGCATCGAAAATATGCGAAAACTGTCGGTGTATGAACACCGGCAAGTGGGGAAATCCTATAGGCAATTCTGAGGCTGGGTGTAGATTATTAGGCCGCAGAACTCAATAGTTAGATGAGGCATTAAATTTAAATGGGTTAAGATGGTTGGAATTTGTATTATCATCACCGTTCGGCGTTCAGCTGTAAACAGCACGACCACCCGTACTAACCGTTGCCGTTATATTCAAGTTACACGTTACAATGGAAAGACTGCACATTCAAGTTGTACAGTGAGTGCATCTACGCGGGTGGGTAATGCGAACAACGCCGTGGTAGCCAACACACGGAACACAGTCTAACTGTACAAACGCACTTCTTCAGTCATTCTCGTTTGACAGAAAATGACATCACGATCACCACTGTTCACAGTTCGTTGGCATATTCTTCAGTGTCTCCATCCGACTGGTTGATTGATCTTATGGATTCCAACCGTCACGACGTGAGGAGACACTTGCGTTTCTTAATTTCGCTGCACGCTTTCTTACTCCACGTTGTTCGTCATCTGTTGACCTCCACATGGTTTCTTCCACTCTGTTTGAGCAAGGGAAAATAAGGCACGGTGCAGTAGACGAGTGTGCCATGCTGGATGCACTGATTCTCTGAAGCGATACCCAATACTCGATTCCTGATATGCACACTGCTCACTCCGTCGCCCTGTCCAATGCTGTTGATACTGGGTAGATATCGATTATCGAAACATTGGTACACAAACTCCATTTTTCGCAACCATGCAACAGAACTGTGCGCAGTGCGGCGCAGTATAATCAACCTTCCTACTTCAGTGGAATACCAGACCGACACCACAGGTGCTTCAGTCCAGCGTATGTCGCTAGAGCCGTGAATACGTGCGCGCTTACCTCTAATACCGTGCTACCATTCCTTATCAAGCATTTGTCGGGGTAAGAGAAACAGTGTACAATAGTTAGTTCTCCTCTATCCATTATCAAGTTCCGTACTGCTGTCGTCCGTTCTTGTAACAACGCTTTACACTATGAAGGTATAAAACGCATGCTGAATCGAGCTACAGCGTTGTGAGTCTGTTTAATGCATGTCGTGCACGCTCCGTAGACTGGAACAGACACGCGACATCGTTTGCGTTGTCTTAGGTCAGTTTCTCTCCATTTGCCAGTCCAACACTTACATCTTAAAGACTTTCTAAACCATTTTCCATTATCTTGTCCAAGAGGAAGTTGATCAAGAATATAAAGATAACCTACTCTTGTCGAACACCACTAGTCATTTTGAATGAACTTGATGGTTTACGGTATACATCTACGTGGTCATAGGTATGCTAGTAAAATGCTCGCGGCAAGTTCACGAGTTTCTTTGAAATACCTTCCTGGTGATGTCCGTTGTGCTGGGTCGCGTAAGTAAATACAAAACAAAGCTTTAAAATCATGTTTCATCTTTCAACCATAGTGACATCACTAGTCCTGGTTTAGGCAATATTCAAAGCTTAACTGCGCGAACTCAGCCTGCATTTCACCTCTAAGTGGTAGTTGAATGCCTAAAACACTTCCATTTAGAACACACTTTTGAACAACAATCACCCCCGACATCGTCTGGGTCTCATATTGGCTTTTTCTACTGCAACCGCGTTTCAGGAGAGAACATTTCCACCGAGCGAACGAGTTCCGTTGTTCCCGACAGTGTTCGCTTTGAAGGAACAATGTGCTACCTTTACATTATTTGTTCAGATTTCAGTCGTCACATTTAATTGGCATTCATTCAGTGGAAAACATACTCTCCACTTCCTATTTGACGTGGTCTGCTCCTTTGAGTTTCCACAGATACACAAGTGTCAAGTAAAATCATGCGGCTCTTATTCCTACTAAGTGTACCGTTTTAAATGTGAATCTTCTACCACTTATCTGTTATTTTTTCAGGTTTATACACGGTTATTTTCTTCTTTTACTTATTCCCCAATTGTTCCAGGATGGGATCGACATTTGTTTGCACTTCACCGTCTTGCTATGCACAAACACGCAAATGGTTCTCCTATGCCTGATCTATTCTTGGATGATAATTATGTACATATCAACCGGATTGTCTTATCTACCAGCACACTATCCTCACCTGCCCTCTCCATGGGTGGATTCGGTCCGACCACATACGATGGTTACGGGATTGGTTACATGGTTCAAGTAAGTTGTTTTCAATGTGCTCTTATCGGTCACTTATGGACGATTTTCATTTGGATGCAACATATTTTATGTTCTCATTGCCTCGTTCGATCACCAAATCGCCTAGAGCACGATTCGTCAGTGTAACATTCTGGCTAACATCCGGATGCCGTAAGCGGAAAGTTCCATGCGCCGTTGAAAAGAGGTTTTGCGACAACACGTGGCATTTCAGATAATAGTCCTTATAGGTTGCTCTGTGTCTGTCTTCAAGGATTGTACTGGGCAATCTGAAATTTGTTTCCTACTCGACCTCAGATTTAGTAACGTTTATCTTTAGGAGCCCGACCTGTACTTCTATGCCATATTCTACCAACCCATTGCACAACAAATCCTTTGTCTTCAGAAAGCACGTAAAGCTGAATCAGTTCATGATGGTGCAAGGTTCGATTCCGTGCTCCATGATTATTCATGCGAAATTGTGACATGTGTCACATGACTAAATCCACCAAAGCCGCAGGACGAGGGGATATCAGTGTTCAAATTTCCCAAGAATCATATTTTTGTATTCCATTTTGGGGAGAGACTGTGCACCTCATCTGCGTCTCATCTCTCGTCGTTTTGTTATCGCATCTGTTGAACAAATTCCTCTCATATGGTTGGGTTAATTTAAAAAAAACCATTACAATTATTGCATTTCGCAGCGAACTCGATATGAATTTTATTGAGAAAGGGTGATTAAGAAAGAAAATTTTATCACGTTGTGGTATGAAGATGACCGGGACAATCCAATCGAATCAATTCCATTTGCTTCAACTGGTCCTTTGTGAACAGGTAGCCAATTTGTGAGCAAACATTGATACTTTGCTATGATAATTGGAATGGTTTCATTAATCGGTTTTTTCGCGAACGAAGAAACGGATTGCAAGGTCTAACTGCAGTCGTTCCAAATATTGTTGATCGCTTTTGTTTGACCGTTTTCAATTTCCTGTACAGTGGATAGGGGACTTCTTGAAACTGATAAGGAGTTGCATTTCTCGTTACAACACGAAAGCTTTTCTTTCCAATTCGTACACATGCTGTGCAAGCGAGATATCACAGGGCTAAGACTGGCCTCTCTTAACGTTAACCTCGTTATTCAGAAATGTTCCTGTATTCGATTGTCCCGGTCATTTCCATACCACAACATGACAATATTTTTCTTTCTTGCTTACCCTTTTTCGGTAAAATTCTTATCGAGTTCGTTGCGAAATGCAATGTTTGTAACAGTTTTTTAAATGAACGGAATTTATTCAACAGATACGATAACAAAACAACAAGAGATGAGTTACACAATCTCTCCCCAAAATGGAGTCCAAAAATATGATTCTAGGGTAATTTGAACCCTGGAATTTTCCTATTATGATCAGAAGATTGTAGGAGTACTATTCATTTAACGTTGAAACTTGAATTAAGATAATGGGGCTCCGGAATGAGCTTTTGGAGCCACATTTGAATTTCTTAGGTTACCCGTATTCTTTGACGTATTTTGTCTATGGGGATTGGGCAAAAGTGCGCACAACAAAAGTGTGATTAATCCTTCACTTGGGAACTCAGTGCAAAAGAGTTTGGAAAAGTTCTGTATTGAAAGCTACGTGGTTTTCTTAATCGGTTGTCGGAAATTCTATGTGACATAGCCAGGAGCCGCAGCCATTCAGTATCCTTGCATTCAGATCCCCGAATAATCTTTATGGCTGCTTCCAGTACTTCTGTTCTTTCTCCTTGCTCTTTTTGATTATGTACGTTTCATTCGGTTTCGAGTCAGCCATTGAAAAGCAAGTAGACTATGCCAACTTTGATGTATACCCCACGCGGTTTGTGCGACTTGTTCTGTTGTAAGGCTCCCGTGCAGGGCGTTTTTGCGGATCAGAATCATACTAAAACCGTTGAATGCCGAATATATTGAAAAAATAATTCCGTTCACCGTCCACAGCATCTCTCGGGCTAGTCGCAGATTGAAGGAAATGAATTTTCACAATGTCGCCCACTATTTGATTATTTATTTTACAACAAACAGTTCTCCAGTTTACCGTTTCAATCATTTCATATTTGCACAACGTTTTCTCTTTTGTACGCTCTTTCCACCTCCAGGATGATCAATGCGGTGTGATCGTCAGCAGTTGGCGGGATGCGCCTACCGCGAGCGCCACCGACTTCACACAGGCATTTTGTGATTGTGCCAACACAATCACCTCGGTGATTCGCTCCAAGTTGCATCGTCCATCATGACAATTCGTTACTCCTATTGGTTTAGATCCTATTTCACTCAGGGCTGGGAAACCATGGGTTATTCTATTCTGTCTGTAAAACTAATCAATGCGTCCGGTTATTTCATTACAACCAAGTCTATCATGATTCCTCGTCCGTAGCACTGTTTGCCAATCACTTCGTCTTTCTGCTGTCTTATTTTTCTGACTCACTGATTCCTTTTGCATGCCCCCCCCCGATTGTTAACGTGATATAGCAAATTAAGTAAAGACTTAATAGATTACCGAATGTCCTGTCACGGAGATATTCCATTTCTGTCTGATGAAATGTCATGCACGGAATCAATGATCCGGTTAACGGACCAGATGAAACCAAGTAGATACTTTCTGTGCTCCATATGGGTGGATGGTATTCCGTTGACTATGCGATCGCATAATGAGAAAAAAACAGTCAATCGATTTCGAATTCTAGATCGGAAAAAATTTGCCCTCGGTTGCCGGGATATGTCGCCGAATGAGGATCAACCAAAGCGGCGTAAACATCGGTATAGATAAATAAATGCTTCTAGAATGTGAACATGTGCAAGTCGTAAAATGGCTTTTAGACCGAAACGAATGTCATCTTTCAATTGCGATAGATTCGAAGTGGCTGTTGCGTTGATATTTCCGATGGACCTTAGGACGCATCGGAAAGTCGAAACACAACGGCTACAGTTGATTGAATATGTTTATTCCGGTTGGATGTGAAACGAACCAAAGCACGAAGATATTATGCACTAGAGGGACAGAAAAGTGTACGCGTGAATCGGTGTGTAATGATATACAAGCAAAAACAAACGATTTAACAAGATTCGAAATTGCATGCATTCAGCTGAGATATTCTACGTAGCGAGACAAACTTCTAATTTTATGGAGGACAGAAGTAATATGATTAGATCAACCAGAATTGTTTTACTATAATCGCAAACCGATTAGTAGACGTTTGTTGTGTTAATAATGTTTGGCGTACCATTTCACGAAAAGTCTCATTCCAATGAGGTTACCATAAGATGAAAGAGATACCACAAGTGGTTCATTCACTTGTCGCGCCTATCGCGACAATTGATTTTAGCCCTGATTGGCCAGCAATTGGATAGGGAGTTTGGGTCAGATTTGCACTGGTTTCACGTCGGACGGTTGCTCAGTCGTCCTTGAGGTCGATTGCGATGTTACGCGTACCACGGGCGAGCAAGACCAGTCGTAGTGGTCTTTTTCGAAGTTATACTTTTGGGTTTCATGGTTTTCATATTCGTGAATTTAGTTTATTTCGGGAGAGAGAAAAACGACATTTTAAGCCCTTATGGGTTAAAATATTAGCTTCCCACTAGATCAATTAAGTTTGGTAACCATTAAATATATTTTTTTGTTTGTAACCGGAGCGGTCGTGGGGAAAGAATCGTTATAATCATAATTTGGATGACTTATAAAAAAGGATAAGCATCTAGAATGCAAGAAAGCTATCACTTGCGTAATCAAACAACATCATCTACTGTCTTCAGTCTCTGCCTGGGGAGAATTCATAGAGCTCAATGCACGCCCCAGGTACCGACTGACCATTTCAGTTACATACCAACGAGAACTCAGACCTTAATCTTTTGTTCATGTGCGTGTGTATACTTCGGTTATTGGCCCCAATCAAGTATCATCCGTTTACAGTGCAAACACACCTTGGCTTCGGCCGGATGGATCGCTTTGCGTTCATGTCCATGTGATCACATTCAAATACTGGTATCCCACCAACATAGCCGCTGGTTTGTGTTTGATTTGGTCCAAATCATGCCAACTGGGCGGACTATTGTCACTGGGACATCACACCGGTGACCATGTATGTGTGTGTGTGTGTGTGTTAGGGAGGGGCCGAGGAGGGATCTGAGTTTGAAAGAATTGAGTTGAACCCTAATCATTTCGCTTCCAATGTTTGGGGAAATCGACCAAATTTTAACTACCGACAGCACTGCCAGTAGTCAAGACAAGATCTCCGTTTTTTACCCGTTTGCGCTAACAATGGCCGGACGGTTTATGGTCAACAAACAAATTAACTTTTTTTTGAGGATCACCAATTCTCATGGGTATTTTGCAAAATGCATCATTTGTATTGCCGCAACGGCATTTCAACTGTTGATATGAATTCATAACAATGAGTTCCACAAAGAATGACCCGGATATCGGTTTACTTGGATTTTTGGTATTCGAACTTACCCGATCAGATTCTATCCATTTCCCTGTCAAACATAGGTCTGATGTTTCAGCAATTTCACGTGGGATTTCGCCACTGAAATTACACTTGATTTGCCAGTCTGATTCCCGTGAATCTTGCCTTCAGAGATTGTTTTATCGTTGGTCGTAGACAGCCACAACATCAGAAACATCCGTCTCCATAATCTCATTTTCTATCAAATAATGTACGAATCACTTGGGCACAGTCATGCACAGGCCGGTAAAAAATGCCCACATGTTCGAAGCTAACTGAAATGACCAGTATGTTTTCCCAAGGCCACTTCCCGTCAATGGTTTAGTACCCTTAAGTTGCTTTTAACGGCTCGCTGAACGCAGCGACTGGTAGTATCGGCTAAGCTACTAAGTCAAGTAGTTTTACTCGGACAGTCGCAAGTAATGTCCCCCTATTCGCGGTATGCTTTGTCCTAAAACTTGTTTGTTCTGCGCTGAACCGAGGCTTCTTAAAGGAGCTCAAAGTATGTAAACAATCAAGAAACCTGCAGCCTTAATTTAACACTTAAGATGCACTGAAGTGCATTCAGTCACCCAGGTTACCACTGTGACCATAAATGTTGACGGCTTGTGACTGGAGTAGTTACGAAATATATCAACTCACACGAGTCGTGGAAAGTTTTTTCTAAAATCGATCAGCTAACCGCGTTGATCGACTACCTTGTGCTACATACTGGCGGGTTTGGTCAAATGGCCTACTGGGACAACTTGCTTCTCGCGCAAATCGACAAACGTTTCTTTGGCGCACTCCAGCATGAGAAATTGATCGATTCTTGTCGAAGAAGCCTGCAGTAATTTAGATCATCCGGTACTTCACGAGTTGCTTATTTCAGAGTCACGTAGACCGGGATGTACAACTCTTTGAGGTACCGTTTAATTCAGTTACTAGGAAAGATCGAGTGATTGAAAAATAGGCTAGGCCAAAACACAAATTGGCTGTTTGTCCATTGAGGCAAAGTCACTGTGCGAGAATCTGAGCTAGTATTTTGTTGAACATATCGACTTGTAAACTTCTGTCGCACGGGTCATGGTTAATGCGCCTCTTTCCATTTCGACAAACGGTACAGCATCAAACCAATTACCTTTCTTAGAATTCTTTTTGAACAAATGCGACTGAGTGTTTATCAGAAAACAGCTTTGATGTCGGACGTAATAATGAGGCGATATTTAGAAGACCCCGAGTAACTTTTTTAAGGCAATTTCCCATCAACTGAAAAACCGGACACTAACCGTTTACGAAGACCGTTATCCCTTAAACTAAGAAATGCAAAAGCGCTTAGACGTGTAGCAGAACAGAAAACAGAGCGACAGCCTTTGATCTTTTTCTGCCAACATGGGTCCATCTCAACTGAGCCTGGGGATCTCTTCGAAATATGCTTAATCGGAATACTTTTTTTTGGCTAAGACGGTCAGGTTACGAGGCTTCTAATCAGACGTATACTAAACAGTAAATTAATTCAGCCTGCAGCTGGCTTCTCCGCCCGTCATTCTCCTGATCCACCGATGCGACTCATCCCCTGTCTCAATAGTGCTTGCACACTGAGTGCGAGAGGCGCGCCAATCACCCAGTTTCCCGTCTAACCGTTTTGGCACGCATAAGCTCCAATATGCTGGATAAGCAAAGCACGTGGTCGTGTTTCGGCCCCCTCATCATCTGCCCCGAGTTCTCTTGGGTGGAACGAACGGTGGCGAACATGCACGAGTGTAACCATTAGGACCCACTGCACTGAGACGCGAGACCGGCAACCGCGATCCCCAAACATGGAGTGGCACAGAATCGCATAAGGCCTCGTTAGGTCCGCTGTGCTAGCCAGCTGGGTGACGGCGAGTTACTGTCTGCCACCAAAGCGACCTGTGGATCTGGGATTCGAACTTCTTCCCTTTTTGGTAACGGATGTTTAATCCATTTGAACACCGCTTACTCTGAACGTAACACTGAGGGTATTACACGTGCGAATGCACACACATGCAATCGTACGCAATGCTAGTGCCCAAGACCACCGTTCCACACTGATGCGAGGGGGAGCAGTAGATAATTGGGCATCCAGTTCATCACGTCAGATTGGGTGCAATGATCATAGGGGTGTCCGAGATTCGCTCACTGAGATAAGAGATATACAGACGCGCACGAGATAAACTTATCCATCCTGATAATTTGGATGGTGATAAAAGGGCAAGGTTTTGAAGTGTGATTTTACCGGAGTCCAAATAATCGGTCTTACTTGTTCCTGGATAGTGTCAGAAGAATATGGTCGCCTATTTGCAGTTGCTCAGTCCAAAGGGAAAGAATATTTGGAAGGCTAATGGAATGTAAGGAATTGTGAGGATATCCATATTCCATGTTGCCGAATTATCGAAGGTCGATGAAAAAAGCTCGCAAGGCTGGATCCACAGTAGAAAGGTACGTAACTAATCAGGAGAATAGGTGACGAAGGTCGATGCCCAGAGGAGAAGTTAGGTTACTGCAAGAACTACTAATTCCAGCCACTTGCCGTCGATACAGATTTGTCGCGAGAACTGTGGAGGAGTAAGGTATTACCTATGGCTTCCGGTTTCCGGATCTTAACCAAATTGAGAATATGTCAACCTATTTCAAAAGAAAGATTATGGCGATGGACAACCGTTCCACTGTCTGATGGTCGCAGACTCGTCTCCCACGGCTGCAACATGCAATGTGACGCATATGATCAGTAGTCAGAGAAATCACCGTTGGCAGTGTTGAATGGGAAAATGGGAAAGACTGTCGCTGTCTGAAATAGCCGCAGTCTTAACCGATCGATCACGGAGCCCAGAGTAGATCAGGTGACTAAGGAAACCGACAACACGTCGATTCACTCTCAGGACCATCGGTTGGCGCGTTGTGCAAAACCCCCGAGATGTGGTGTTTGTCAGGGTTGTGTCCTTTCCATTTTAACCTTGTCACTGAGATGCTTATGGAGGTAGCCCTATCCTCATGTGAGAATAGTGACATTGAATTTGCTCAGACAGAAATCTGTCTGACCTAAAATATAAGGACGATATTGTGCTACTGGGTGAAAATCCAAACAAGTTACAGATCTAGCTCGATCGCATGAATGACAGCGTAGGCATGTTTGGGATCCCCCTCACAAGAGGAAAATGAAGTTAGACGACTGGATTGACTCAAAGCCGAACTTTGTTTTTGCATGAGAACAACTGGATGAGGTGGACTGATTCAGTTACTTGGGTCGTATATCAGATGAAGCGGCATCACGCACACAGAAAACCTGGTCGACATTCACTAACATGAGGCATTTGCGACGTCGGCGTTGCATCTAAATAGTGATCGAAGGCCGAATACGTACAGCAGTAATAAGGTCGGTATTGCTCTACGGATCAGAAATATGACCGTTGAGAGCAGACGATTTGTGAAGACTTTTGGTGTTTGAACACCGTTGTCTTCGTTGTATTGGTGGGATGTGTTAGGAGGATTTTGTGATTGGCTCAAACGTGCAATGTAAGTTCCTGGGTCCTGGAACAGACAATAAATTAGACTAGATTAGGGTGATTAGGACATGTTTTGTGCATGCTCACAACACGTTTGACTCGTTGTACGTTGTTGTTCGAGACAGATAATGGTTGAAGGATGGTAGGTGGGGCCAGTCGATACTATGGGAATAAAAGTTGTGGATTTTAACCGGTAGACTGGTTTGCGTAAATGCAGTTAGACTACTGGATTTGGGTCCACGAGATCGCCCAGAACAATGGTTGAAGACAATCGGTGATATGGTTCCGTGCCGCAGTCAGTGGCGTTTTTGCATTCGAAAGATTTCTTCATCTTTGTATTTATCCAAATTGCTATTTTACAATCGATCTTTCATTATTCTCCATTCTTTTACTGTGTTGGAGCAGATCATGCTGTGAGGTAACAACCGAAACCAGAGCACGTTCCTGGGAGGTTAATAGAGTAATCTGAGCGCTTACAGTTCCGCTCAGGTGAAGTCAAGCGCACTATTTACCAAAATCTGCAAGAACACCTTTCAGCGTCATTTCCTCGATCATCTGAATGACGGTGTAGATATGTTCCGGGTATACCTAAAAGGTGAATGCTATTGTATGTCTGCATCGACTTAAAGCCGATCTTTGTTGTTAGAGTAGTAACTGCGTGAGGTGGATAGATTTGCTTTCCTGAGTAGTTGTGTTGCACCCGATTGTCAAATCTCGGAATAAGTATCCCCACCCATGACTTACAGAACGCGTTGGTTTGATCGAAGGCTAGAGATAGGTCCTCGAATAAAAACGTCTGCTCTGGACTGGGTGTCCGAGTGGTACAGTAGACCGCAGTGTATACCAAGAATGAGACTGATCTTCGTATGGGCGTTTCCCACTCTTCATTTACTCAAAAAGTGACCATCCGTCGTACACAACTGTTTGTTTCTCTTGAAACCAAGGGAGACATTTCTTGAATGAAATTATATGTGCTATAAAACTAACCTCTCCCAACCACATTGCTTCAAGATGTGCTGAAGAGTGACCGCTCGTACCCCTACCGGCCATAAGTCATTGCAATTCGAAATGCTGAACTGCTGGAACAGACAGTCTACGATAGGACTCAGGTGACACTAATAGCCCTCTACAGATTATTTTCGTTTATTTTATGAAGTTACCCTGAACGTAGAAGACAGCAGCTTTGTTCCTGAGGGAAGCCTGACCAAAGGCTCGGTTAGTTTGCCCCTGCTCAAAACATCATCAGTCAAAAGCTA
Source organism: Fasciolopsis buskii (assembly GCA_008360955.1). Taxonomy (NCBI): domain Eukaryota; kingdom Metazoa; phylum Platyhelminthes; class Trematoda; order Plagiorchiida; family Fasciolidae; genus Fasciolopsis; species Fasciolopsis buskii. Next base: position 215,133 of record LUCM01006754.1, read on the forward strand.
TCGTTTGCTTTGAGATTCGTCCCAATAGCCTCGATGCTCTCCGCATGAGAGTTTGAAAGTCGACTGAGTGACACGTCCTAGTGCTTGATCTGTCGTCACTTGCCCTGGACAGCCTATTTATGCCATCTCCCACGTTAGTTCGGAATTATGGCGAAAATATTGGGAAATTCCATCCAAATAGTTTATTCACACTTCATCCGGTCTGATTTGAAAAGTGATCTATCATATATCAGCACGTTTGCATGATCATACAGTGCAGTCTCCTAGCCGACGTAATTTGGCCAAATCTTGAAAAGACACACATCCTTATTCATTTCGGAATAAGTTGACATCATTCCGAATAATTTTAAAACATCTGAAACAATGTGGGATAAGAATATGGTGAGCTCGAGTTCACAAGCGTTCATATGGCATTATATCCGCCATTTACAAATGACCTGCTTATATAAGCGATCAGTTAGGCCACGAATAAATTGATTTACAAATCAGTATTTTTATGGATTACTTCGTTAAATTCTGCACTGTAAGGAACAGAGCTTGACAACTAGCACGGCAATATCTATTTCTTTCGGAATGACTGATCGGAATCAAGCCTGTTTGACAGAATTGAGAAATCCAAATACCAAAACAATACGGAATTGCTCAGGAATGAAATTTTACTTCACCGTGAAACATTTATCATGTGGAAGAACAAAGATTTTGTAGTCGACGGAAAAGAGTAGCTTCGACATATGAAAATTAGATGTTTCTATGAACACAGTCGGTGACCTGGACTGATGATCGCAGACAAGTTCGTATTACGCAGTCGGCAGGGCCGAAATCATACGAGGTGGTCTCAACTCGGATCACCGTAGCAGATGTAACTTCTTTGGGATGATTGGAACACCAAATGCACAGTTCCTCGGGGAAGGGCTGCATGCTAAAGGCACTCCCTTGTGTTGCAGATAAACAAACAGCCATCATTCAAGTGGTTAGTTGTGAATAAGGTATGCTCAAGCCTACCGACTAGACAGCTACGAGCAAACAACAGCAGTGTCGTGGATGTGGTGAGATTTCGTGTGGCAAGCGATCCTCCTAGAAAATACCACAACAGCCCACTGGTTGCACTGTGACGTGGCGAGTGTGGTCCACCAATTAAATGGGGCTATTGCTTCTTGTCATGTTCCATCGGCCCGACAAGGTTTTCCAAAAGAGGCGTAAGAGCCAATCATTTGGCCACTGGTTCGTTTGGAATGATTCTACTTCCTCGGCGGAACGCGTTTGGTAGTGCAAAGGCTAGATACGAATCCTCGCATAAAAAGACTTACTCTGGACCGGTTGACCTAGAAGTACATCAGCCCACAGCACAGCACGAAAATGAACAATCTTCGGGCAGAGATTTCTCGCGGTTCTCCCATTCACAAATATGTCCTTCCATCGTGCCCTAGTAGATAGGCTGTCCGCGAACAAGGCGCATCTGGGTGGCCCTTTTGGTCTCGATTCCTTTGTTTGGTTTTGTGCTCAGACCAAAGATTGTTTCTAGACGTTAGACACGCCAGTCCGCTAACTAGCGTCCGTCCTGTTCGAGTCAGCGGTGGACCGAAATCAACCACACCGCTGTTAGCTGTAAATCGCGAGGCTGTCTACAAGATTGCCAGTCGTACTGGATCACTCCCCTCGACTCCGACCACAAACTGTCCATGTCCTATGGTGCGCACGCAAAGTGTACGATAGATTGCGATAGGCTATCTGATCTAACTAGCCTATCAATCTTTCGAAGCGCACTGACTGAAAAGCTAGGATTGGATGCACCTCAAAACATCAATGAGCAGTGGTTGCTTATCAAGAATGCCTTGTATTCTGCTGACTTAGTGAGTTGTGATACTTTGAATTTCTGCTTAGTCTCTGCAGTTTCTTGACGCAGGCCAGTTCATCTCGGCTGGTAGCAAGTATGATGAAGCAAGGATCGTAGCGAGACATGAACTCAATGCAAGCTTATATAGGGATCGCGAGATCTGGTGGTCTCAACGACCTTCGGAGACGGAACGTATTGTGGCTACGGGAAATTCTTGCAAGCTATTTCGCCTCATCCGAGCCACCGATAGGAAAACATTGGGTGTGAGCAAAGCTGTCTGTGAAGGTGGCGGTTTGCTTCTCCGGAACGATATCCAGCAACGATGTGTTGTACACTGAGTGGAGCACTTTCAAGCTCAATTTAGCTAGCCCTCAACATCAACTCCTTCCGCATCTACTCAGGCAAGTATCTCATGGCCTGTTACAACAGATCCACCAAGTGAGAATGTCGTAAAGCGCCGGGCTCCGATTACTTTTCACGAGTTCTGTTTAAAGATTGAGAAATGGAACTGGTCAGAGGACTTCAACTTTCATTCTCCAAGGTTTGATATTCCGAGAAAATCCCATTCTCTTGGGGGTGTCGATTGTTGTTTCTATTCTTAGGAAGGACTGGCGCAGTGACTAATTCCGATGAAGTCAAAGCTACTTTTATTGATCAATCGCATGCCTTTATAGTGAGCGTGAATAGCAAACTCGCAAGGAATGACACGGGTTTGGCAATAATCGTGGGTGCATGAGTGAAACCTTCGTTTTCTGACAGCTGTTAGAGAACCGTTTTACTTTCCAAAGGCCAATGATCATCGTGTTCTTGGGCATTCGCGCAGCCCTTGACTCCACTGATAGTTGTGCAATATGGCATTGTTTGTTGAGGAATGGAGTACGTGGAAAGTAGTAGTCGGTTCTGAAAGAGTTGCACTGTCGTAGTTTGGGTCGGATCAGCGCTTATGACACACTTTCATTACCGTTGGTAGTCTCCGGTAAAGTACGGCGAGGCTTCCCTGTATGCCCACTTCTTTTCAACTTCGTCATAGATGATGTTATACAGAACGCTTTACCGGTTTTTTAGAAGGTGGAGTTGAACTCCTCCCAAGGAACAGGGTTTTTGACTGAGAGTATGCCGATGACATCGCCCGCTAATGAGTGCCTTATTTGAAGTGGTTTGGTAGTTCCTAACCCCCGCAGGATCATTGAGGATCGCGACTAGGGTTCCAAAAATGGATTTGCCGTTCACTCAAAATTATGTCATGCAAACAAGATTCCGGTGGAAACTTATAGTAAGAATGCTAAATGTTTTTTGGTCAATTTACTCGGGAGTACCGGGCAAGTATGCTCGATGAGCAGCAGTGACGTCGAAACCGTTCGTTTAATTCGTGGACTCTTTTATTTGTTTGCACGCTACTGATCAACATATATATGTACATATATATATATATATATGGATATACATATATTTACTTGTATATGGTTGAACTCAAACTCTTTGTATCCAGCGTTAGCAATGAAACTTGCCAATTTCCTCCTATCGGCGATCAAGCTAACTTACAATTACCAGTAGTATATGTCTATCCTGATCCAACCTTGGGGTTTTTACTTGCACCTTTATTTGCTATTGAATAGTCGTCCATCCTTAGGAATCGAACTCGTGGTGAGCAGTGACCACCCATGCCAAATTTGGTGTTAAATAGGCATACCATGTAATGTAGTTTAGGGGTCCGCTAATTTTGTCAACTGTCAGAGCTAACCTAGATAATGTGATGTTCAACTCAGTGATTCATCTTATATTCTTGTCTCACTTCACTGGCATTGTATATGAGATTTTAATGATATCTAAGAACCATGAGATGGATGTACTGTGTAATGGTTATTTGGGCATTGATATCGTGTGACAACTAATTCGAAAGTAGTGTTGTTTTTTTCATCGGAAAAGAAAAATGGAAAGTTCAACATGTTATATTGCTGAGAAACATCATTAACGGTGTGCGTTTGTTGTCCGTGGATCAGGTGACGTCTAGGAAAAATTAATGCGATGATAAGGTAGAAACCAACAGATCGACGGCCACATGGGGAAAAGGGCTAGAATCCTTTTGGAAGGAATATAGATTTCACTTTATGTTAACGCATTTACATTCTTCTAACATATTATCAATGATTCATTCCATTTCCACGGAAGCCACAGAAAATCACGTATCTGGCATGCCTGGCGTCTTCGATTTCACCGTGGTATGGACAGCGCGTCTCAAATATCGCGAGCACACCGCTTCAAACTCCTCCTCGGACGACAACTGTTCGAAATCCACCTCAACAGCCAGAGCGAATAGCGGAGTGCGACAAACCATACATATGTTATCCAGATCCACTTGACATGGTTTACAAAAATGACTACCACATTCCACACATTGGATGAAATTCTCGGCGAATTCTACCTTCTTGGATGGGTTGCCTTCTGAACCACAGAAAGTGCACATAATACGTTTGATTCCAAAAATTTCTAATACGCCGCGCAGTATCGGTGAACGGAGCATCATTTTGCCCAAACGGCTAACTTTGGCTGTTCTCTTCGGCGGACGCAAATCCATGGTGCGAAATTTGTGTATCAAACGATGAAACATTCCACGATTGTTACGTATGTGTGTACGAAGCCACGCAGCACGTTGAACACCGCGTTGTGGATAGTACCAGATCATGATGATGTGTCGCAAACGTAAGATGTAAACCTACGGGGAAAAAAATTAAATTGGTTGACAATGATTCATTTAGTCTAAATGAATTATCATAGCATGGAATGAGACAAATAAATACGATAGAAGACAAATGCATTTTATGACAAAAGTACTGAGTAGCTTTTAGGTAGAACTCATTCACCTAAAAAATTAAGCCGAAAAATCACAAAATGCGTCCCGTTAAGAAACAAAAAAAAAAAACGGTTGGTTTGTCATGGCTTATCACAGCGTTTTCCCTAGTTTGTTCCCGATCTGTAAATTTCTATTTATGCTGTTGCGTTGGCACCATGCTTATTTTCAAGCAAGTATATATATATATATATATATATATATCTTCGCTGAGCTAGACAATATGATTACAAATGCTCCATCACCCGCTGAGGTAATTTCGTCAGTGCTTTGATCTCGTGGTTAGCGTCGTCCGCCTAAATGGGTCATCATCTCCGTGAAGTGATGGGGTAGAGATGCAGCTACTGTTGACATATTGCGGGCTGAGTCAGTGTTCGCTTCTTCTGGCTTGTGCTGACTGGTCCTTTGATCGGATCAGTATGAATCCGTGGTCCTGATCGACATGCCCGCTTATCGATCTTTCCGAGGAGTACCATGCTTCGAGGAGTTCCTTTGAATGCTTTGTTCTATCCTGGACAACGATCCTCCCGTTTTCGAAGTTGAACTTATGACCTTCCCGGTCTTCGTGAACTGAAATTAGGGTAAGTGAATCGTGCCTTTTTGTTGCCAACTGGTCCCGAGTTTCTTCCCGGTTAGTCCAGTATACTTTTTTCCGCAATCTTTGCAGTCCATCTGATAGACAACGTTAGTTTGATTGTTGTCAGCTATCGGTTCTTTGTTCTTCGATAGAATCTTTCGTAGGGTTCTTGTTAGCTTGTGAACCATTTAATTTCCTTTGGATTTGAGTAACCTTGTTGTCAGTTCAGAGATATGTTTGATGTACGGCAGGACGGTTCATATTTTCGTCTGTTTAACGATCGTCTCTCGGTACGATTTCGGTTGATACTTCTTCTGATGAAGCTTCGTATGTAACCGATGTCGTTTGTGTGTTACGCGTGAGAGCCGGAGAGAGGAATTGTCGGATTTACTGTTTCGTTTCGTCAGAGAATCCGGTGATCTTGAGTGTGCGTTCTTATTCGGCCAGATCTTCAACATTGAAGCCTAGTCCTGTGGTTGGTAGTTCTTTTTCTCCGTCGGTGATAGCCCGATGCGACAAATTTTCGATCCCTGTGTTGCATTGCATAATTTTCTTATTGCATATAAATCTTTTGAGCGAATGAAATTCTCCATTTCGTCTTAGTGTTTGCTGGACGACGATATCTCGCTTCACTGCGGAAACAGTGATGCTGAAACTGGAGAAAACCTTCCTGCCGGACATCAAACCAAAACGGCGAATGCGCCATGTTGACGACACCTTCGTAATCATTAAACGTCCTGATTTATAACGAACTCTCACTGTCCTCAACGGAATCTTCACGCATGTCAGGTTCACTATGGAGACAGAACGTGATAACAGTCTATCGTTTCTAAGTGTGCTCGTCACACGGGCAAACATAAGCACATTTGAAACATCCGTATACTGCAAAAACCAGCACACAGATGAAATCCTACAATTTCAAAGGAATCACCCAGGCTGCAACAAGAGAAGATGCATCAAGACGCTTCAAAAGAACACAATCCCACTTCAGCGCCGCCAGCTGTCGACTCCTGGTTGCTTAAGTGTGTTCTTCCACTCTTGGCAGTATTTCAGCTCAGGTCCACCAAGGAGGTGATGTCAAGTCTAATCAAGTAATGCTTTTATGCACCCGGGTAACCATCGCATCACCAGTTCAAATCACCAATATGTCTGAAGTTCATTTTACCTGCTGCCCTTTGTGTCGCCCTGAGGCATCCAGTCTTTGCTTAAATACACACTTTGTTTTGTGGGTTTTAGTTCAGTCCCAATAACGATGTGCTGTATAGCCTCCACGATAATGGAATGAAATAGATCTAAAAATGACTGTATGACACGGACTTACCTCAAAGAAAACGGAGAGCACAGTCATCATCATCATCACTGCCACAAGTATGTTGGTTGAGTCATTTGGTGGACTGGCTATCGGTCTGCACGCTTCAGCGTCCACGTCCAATGCAATATCCTTGATCGGATTCAACATCGAAACCATAGAACGTACGATATTCGCGTAGGATGAATCGCCACGAATTTCCGGTTTGGTAATCGTGCTAGTTATTTCCGGTTCATACTCTCGACCCAATCTCGTTCCGGCTCCATAAGATGCGAAATTGGTGGAGAATACAGGCATAATAGCGATCAATACGTGGTACATAGCATAGTCTGTGAACAGGACAATGCCCAAACTGAGCATCCACAAGAATAGAATAATCAACGATCGGGATGCCTTCGTTTTTTCCGAATTAGTCCAACGCATACTACTGAATTTCTTATATTCTCGTTTCTCGCCGCGAATCAATGGGACAGTCAATATCAATCCTTGTTGAAGTGCACGCTTCTCCTGTAATATCAGTATGGATGATTGGTGCTCTGTAATTGTGTGTGATCAATCAATACATGGCATAAAAGATCAGTTAAACACTTAAATGCTTGGAAATTTGAGATTTCAGTGCAGTTTAAGATTAACAAGAAAAGTATATGCATTTCTAGATCCACGTCGTTATGGAATTTACTTTTTACGTTATGTATGAGGATTATTGAGTCGAATAAACAGAAACGAGTGCCTGAATTTCATGGTCTCAGTTCCGTCCTCCGTGAGAAGCTAATAACCTTCCATCAAAGTGCCCCAGTTTTGGTTGCTACCTCACAGCATGATCTGCTCCAACACAGTAAAAGAATGGAGAATAATGAAAGATCGATTGTAAAATAGCAATTTGGATAATACAAAGATGAAGAAATCTTTCGAATGCAAAAACGCCACTGACTGTGGCACGGAACCATATCACCGATTGTCTTCAACCATTGTTCTGGGCGATCTCGTGGACCCAAATCCAGTAGTCTAACTGCATTTACGCAAACCAGTCTACCGGTTAAAATCCACAACTTTTATTCCCATAGTATCGACTGGCCCCACCTACCATCCTTCAACCATTATCTGTCTCGAACAACAACGTACAACGAGTCAAACGTGTTGTGAGCATGCACAAAACATGTCCTAATCACCCTAATCTAGTCTAATTTATTGTCTGTTCCAGGACCCAGGAACTTACATTGCACGTTTGAGCCAATCACAAAATCCTCCTAACACATCCCACCAATACAACGAAGACAACGGTGTTCAAACACCAAAAGTCTTCACAAATCGTCTGCTCTCAACGGTCATATTTCTGAGCCGTAGAGCAATACCGACCTCATTACTGCTGTACGTATTCGGCCTTCGATCACTATTTAGATGCAACGCCGACGTCGCAAATGCCTCATGTTAGTGAATACCAATCGGGTTCTTTGTGTGCGTGAAGCCGTTTCATCTGATATACCACCCAAGTAAATGAATCAGTGCACCTCATCCAGTTGTTCTCATGCAAAAACAAAGTTCGGCTTTGAGTCAATCCAGTCGTCTAACTTCATTTTCCTCTTGTGAGGGGGATCCCAAACATGCCTACGCTGTCATTCATGCGATCGAGCTAGATCTGTAACTTGTTTGGATTTTCAATCAGTAGCACAATATCGTTCTTATATTTTAGGTCAGGCAGATTTCTGTCTGAGCAAATTCAATGTCACTTTTCTCACATGAGGATAGAGCTATATCCATAAGCATCTCAATGACAAGGTTAAAATGGAAAGGAGACAACCCTGACAAACATTACTTCTCGAGGTGAACTCAGGTGAAAGGTGGCCGTAAGCACGAATTCGGCTTTAGCTGTTAGCATGCGGAGATTGGATTAGTGAAACGAATTTCTGTGGTACACTGTTCAACGAGAGGCAGCGTGACAGAATTGCGCGATCGAATAAGTCAAACGCTGCTTTCAGATTAAGAGAGACAGAAGCCGTGGGTCTAGTTAACATGTGCCTAAGTTGTAACATGTGTCGCAAAGTGAAAAGTTGATCGAAACAACGTTGACCGAGATGGAAACCTCGTTGGATCTCTTGCAAATTTATAAATTTGCGGCTGTGCAGAACTTATTCATATCTATCTGTGAAATTGTGGAAGCTGAAAACAACATTTGTTATAAATATCCAATGCATTCCGTCGATCAATAGAGTGGCGACAGACAAAACGATTAATATTGTTTTTTTTGGTACCAGTATGATGAAATATGTTCTAGGAGACTTCGAGCTGTAATTGATATTCCATGACTATTTTGTTTCCTCTTCCCTTAATTGTTAGAACGTTTTATCCTAATCTAGCTTAAATTTGTTTATCGGTTCAATCTCCATGAATAGATAAATAATTTTCAAGGAATACGGGATGAGATGTCGCTACGGGCCTCGCTATAGCAAAGCACAGTCTACAGAAGCCAATTTAATACTGTTTGAATATTAAAAATCGAATCCGTTCAAATTTATCAAATGTAATATAGTGGAATAGAGAATAGTTGAAATGCACTACCTTGAATCCAGTGCACAAAGTTTGTTTGACGGCTTTACTATCATCTGCGAGAAGGTGTAACGATCAACGTCTTACAAATGACTTGTGACTTGTGTCACGGAAATTCAAGGAAATTGTTACGTAATTGGCAAAACTGCGATAAATGAGACATCAATTTTTTTGGATACCAAATATGGTAAAGTAAGGGACTGGATTCCTGCCTGGATCATCACGATCTTGTACGGATACTGAGTCTGATCAACAATCACACGGTTATTTGTCAAAAATTTATGCATGAAAAATTTCTCATATCGATTAGCAAACGAAATATACTACTGGGAACATTATTGCCTCAAGTTTATTTGCCAGGCAGAAGTTCACAATATTCTTCAACCGCAGGGGTTTGACCGCTAGACCTGTCGTTTAGCTCATATACGGAAATGAATAGAAAAAGTGTACAGTAAAAGAGATTTTTCACACAACGTGAGATGGATCTTTGATGTTCGTCGTCTGCTAAATTTAAGCGTCTCTACTGACCGAATAGATAAACGTATACGAGACACACATAAGCATGTGAATTTAAGTACTATCTCACAAATAACGAGCCCGTTATGTTGCTAAAAACACGAAAAATCTAGTTCCATATAAAACTAGCAAGCCAGGCAAATTAGGAATCATTATTTGAAATTGTGTGAACCAGTCCAGTTGGGGTTAACTTTTGACGGAATTTGTTGCTTTGAGGTTGATTAGTGATTTGTCGAACAAAAAAATATCAAGTATTCGTTACGTTTTGGGTGACCGTGAACAAATATTTTTGCTGTTGAATGAATTCACAGTAAATTAGCACGCCATGTGAAGGACACAGAAAAGAGCTCCAACAGGGATGACACAGTCAGGTTAGTGTTAGGTGCTATACGGGTACCGGTTCAGTGTGTAGACTGTGTCGAGCTGTGTGCATGCACCAGTATCGTTCGTGCCCCTATCCAGATCGTACGGTAGCCATTTTCTAACTCGATTCGTTTTTCTTTATTTTTTGACAGTACACTTCTTGGGTTGTTGTTTACATTCTTATATTTCTCCTTGATGACAAGCTGACATGTTGCGAAACTCTTGGTGTAAGGGTAGCAGATGATAAATTGTCATGACCATTTTCTGGATCGAATTCGACACAAAGGCTGCACTATCGCACTGGTTATCTTAGTCGGTAAACCAATTGAAAATGCCGCCACGATAAGGTCAGTTAGTAGGAATGGGGGCGAATTTGTGAGCGCAATGATCGCTGACTACGTGTGGGCCAGAGGAAACCAATGTAAATAGTTTGTTTTGATCTACCAAACAAATGCCTGCTTGCCGAATTTGACTGTTCTCCTGGAATTTGGTGGGAAGAGGTAGAAGTAATTGTCGATTGACCAGTAAAAACCGGAGCAGATGCATTCTTCCCATTTTTACCTTTCGAAACGCTAGGCACGAAAAGTACAGAAGCTATGTGAGACAGAAATCAGTCCTATTAGGATTTCGAGTCTATAGGGAGCAAAAATTTGACTTGGATGAGAAACAGTAATCACTTTCCCACATGAATGTTAGAAAAGTGGATGACAGAAAATACTGATGTAAAATACCAAGAATATCCTGTTCCTGATAGCATTTATTTGAACACAAATAGGCGTTTATCGATGACCGTTGAGTTTTCGGTGCGGATGGTGGAACTAAGTGTTCGTTGCACCTCTGCTCAAAGAAGACAACGAACAAGGCGACTACAAATAACCAAAATGTTATCCACTCGTGTGCCATCCATTAGTTTGTGCCATGACCCGTCACTATGAAAACATTTCCAAACAAAAACGGAAGTAATTTACTGACGATGCTTTGGCTGATTTCACCAAATTATCGAAAAAGGGAATTACGAAAGCAACCTATGCTGAGACTTTGAACATTAGGAGTAGTCAGTCAACTGTTTCGGTTGGGCAATGACTTCCGCTGTAGGAGCCGATTTGTACTGAGCGTTTCTACGTCCTGGTTCATCTGCTGACCGCATTGTCCCGTAGGGGTTTTTGAACGATCAATAACTGATGCCAGGGTATATTAATGATTTATCTGATATTTTCGTTTCGCGATGCTTGTTGTATGCTGATGGCCTGAAAATGTGTCATATAATTTGCTTTAAAAAGAACAATAAATCATCACAAGATGACTTGAAATTCATATTGACTTGGTCTGCAGGATGGACACCTAGCTCTACCCAGAAAAGTGCTTACACACGCATTTGGATCGCTCCTTTTTACCTCAAGTTCACTACCACTTCGCTTCTGGCTTCAGTCGCCAAATGTCTTCCAGGAACAGCGGTCCAGTAAGCCATGAAAACAGAAAACCAGACCAATAAAGTTTACTTGGTGAGATTAGCCAGTCAATTTGGAAACTCTGTTCTTACTTCTTTCGTAGTGCACATACCAACCGAGCACATACCTAATAGGATTAAAGAGATTTAGATGGGCATTTCTATGCCGTTTCATGGTCCGCAAAGCTAGAAGAATGAAATGGATTCTTACGCGCCTCGTTGTGAAACTACATTAAATGGGCTTCGAGAATCACTTTCAGGCAACCATGTTTCTTCCTGAAACCCATCCAAGATGAGGCAGTCTTATCTGCATAAGTGCAAAGTTCGAACAGATTCAGGATTTATATATCGCACCGGCTTTCGAAAGTGCATGTTGTCAAGGCAATAACGTGTAAATGGAATTTCACAGAAGATAGACAATAGAATAATAATAATAATAATAATAATAATAATAATAATGAACCATAACAACCCAAATGTTTTTTTATTTTCGCTGTAGTCATTTTGCAATTATTCTGGATGTCTTTAGGTATTTGGATTGGGATGAGTTTTACGGATAGACTATACAGAATTTGCATCACTGGCTTCAGTTCTGAGCCGTACCTCTGAGTGTTTCCGACCAACAACAATCCTCATCTCTTGGGCCCCCACTACAAAGGCGGGCAGTACGAACCGAGGCCAAAACCGAACCCAACTTCGTCATACCTCTACGTCAAGTCAAAGCCTAACCGCCACATCGTTTGACCCAGCCTTTTTCAACACGTGCCAAAATAGCACGAAAAGGCAGAGAATGGGCAGGCATACGCAATACATGTCCAAGGCATCGAAGGCGATGTTGGGCAATCATCTCAGTCAGAGGACAACTGTCCGCACCGAAAACACGGCGACGCATCTCATCATTGCTCACCCAATGTTTCCACCAGCCTCGAACAATGTTTCGGAGGCATCGATGGTCGAAAGCAGAAAGTGGTCAGGTATCCTCAATGCGGATGGACTAGGTCTCGAAGCCAATGAACTGTGGCACTGTACACCATTCCCTTGAGGGAAAGTAGGATGTCATGGCGGAACCATAATTGTCACAGGTTCGCGAAAGCTCCTATGGCTTTCGCAAATCGTGATTTGACATCCTCCACAACAACGCCGCCAAGTGTGATCAAGCTCCAGGGGTAATTAAAGCTGTTGACTACCTCTAACCGATCACCACAAAGGGTAAGTACATACACAGGTACAGGCTCCTGTCAGTCTTGAAGAAATGCCTTGTATTTTGCAGGTGCAAAGCACATACCATATGGATATAACTCATTCGGCATGTGGTCGAATGCGTGTTGAATTGCCTGTGCATCATCACTCAATGAGGCGATGTCATCGGCATACTCCCAGTCAAAACTCTGTTCCCTGGGAGAAGTTCAACTCCACCGTCTAAAAAACCAATAAAGAGTTCTGCATAACATCATCTATGACGAAGTTGAAAAGAAGTGGACATACAGGGCAGCCTTGCCGTACTACATTGTAAGGATGACAAAAGCTGAGCATAAGTTTCAACTCGACCTAACGTATGACGGACACACAATTTCCAGGTGCTTCATTTCTCACCAGCTAATGTCACATTGCCGACCCATCAGTAGAGTCAAATGTGCGCGCGAATGTACGTGAACACAACGATCAAAACGGTACTCTAACACCTGTCGGAGGAAATGAACGGCGGTTAGACTATTTGTTGAGGGAAAACCATCATAAGCATGGGCTCGGTCACACCCATAGTCAAAGCCTCATTCTATCCAAACCACAATCTGTTTGTATAACGTTGGTATGCTATCTGTCCAGAGCGACCAGAACTATCTGTCGGGAGTTGCGGTAAAGCAGTAAGAAACGATTTGAACTTCAAGTGTCAAATGGACGGGTTCTCGTATAAAACTTGTAACGCTTGTTCTCTCTCTCTCTCCCTGCCTTTGTATTCACCCTCCTGTCCCTTTTCTCTTTCTTGATCTCACACTTGACAGTGAACTGTGAAGATAATCAGGGAGGTTTTCTTTCTTCTCTGGTCTGGAAAATAAAATAATACAATTCTGAATAACTTTCCGAATATTAGAGACGCCGAAATTCCCGCTAAATTTACAGAAGTCCTGTACAGCTGTTTTGCCCTTGTTGGGAATCAGTGGTGCCCGAAATCGGACGCGAATCCGGACCGAATGATTGTGAGCCGTGCACCTCAACCGTTACGCTAGCCCGATCGATTTTTAGCACTTCATCAAACATCAGTATTACATGGTGTACTAGCCTTATGTGTCACCACGTGACAAATCATTTGAGAAATCAAATCGAAACTTGTACTACTGAACACTACCAAAGTCTAGTGACAACGAAGTGACTTATATTGGATGCTAATTTCCAGGATTATAAAGGGAACGTTTCGTATGGATCCCTTGTTGTGGTGTTTGTATAATTTTTCTCATCAACCTATCAATACAATGTTGAAAATTATCATTTTGATGAAACGAACAAATGACATTAATTAAAAGATGCGGTTCTGAAAACGATTGTTTGTCCACCAGGTGGGCCTTTTTTGCCCAGAAAATGTGTATTCATTTTGTAATTTGTACAACACACTTATTGAATACTTAAACTTTCTCAGCCAAACAAAAGCGCAGATGCATACTAACGGCTCGGGATAGCTGGTGGTCTTAAAAACATACTGCTAGTGTTAGTTTTCTTTCGACCCCCACCTAAGCTTGTTCCTATACTTTCACTATGGCCTAGATTGCTATTTGGAGCCACTTCCGCAGCTTTTCGATACAGTTGTGTCCGACACGTTCGCACCAATCGGATGTAGGACTTTTCCCACTATGCACACTGGCTTGCATGGTAGGCCCTCCCTCAGGGTATTAATCCTCTTGTTGCACTTTCCTACCAATGTAGCATTCGGAAATTTCGCCACAGTTTATCTGCCTTTAGAGATTTCAAGTCACGAGAGTGGATTATATATATATATATATATATATATATATATATATATATATATATATATATATATATATATATAGCTCGTGACTATACAAATCAGTAGGAAATAAGCGTTACATCATGTTGTGAAATTCTGTAAACCGCTGACAAGTCGCCTAGACGACCTAGGGACTAAGATTTTTAGCTCACCACCGCTGGCTCAGGACTCACGCACCAGATCCGGCGTGCAGAATATGCATTTCCGACCATTCCCAGCGATGTGACAGGGAAAAGCTTTACGATGGTTCATTGGTTTCCTAATAACTAACTGAGCTTTCATGTTGCATGACGAATAACTACGATGGCGGATGCGCATCACTAACGAGTTTCGGTCAGATATTTCCCGAGTATGAGGTTGACCACATGACCGGAGTTTGTTGTGTGAAAGGCGCAGCCCGAAGGGCAATCAGCTAAGCACAAAAAACCAACTTACCTTGTAGCACGCAAAACAAAAGAACTCTCAGTTAGAAAAGTACAATTTTGTTGAATTGCATATTGCATGGTGACAGCTTACCTGTTCGATGAATGCTGGTGTGATGTAGTTGTTGTCAAATGTATCACTCGTAATCCAGGCTTTACGAAATATTGCTGCTTGAATCACTAGTTGAAGCATGGTAAGCAAAGTCCAAATGACCAGAATCCATGCCAGTATATATTTGCCGTGTTCCATCATACTCACAAATGTATCCATGCGCTTTTGTAAAATTGACACGACTGTATCATCACTCTCGATGGTGAGTTTTTCGTAATCGTCGAAATTGCCTACCAGAGATAAGTTTTTTCGACCCAATAACTTTAGTATATCGTCCATTTGACGTGTCAATTTATCTGTCGACGTGATGTTTAGTCGACTCTCAAGGAATTCAGCCTGTTTGTCACACAAATGGGTAAAATCCAACGAAGAACTGCAAGTGTCTGCGGCAAACTGGCGCACAAAACCACACAGGGCTGCCGTAGTCACATGAAGACAATTAAAATAAATGTTGTTGAAAAACGATAAACATTGATTGCGCAACGCCGTTTTGTCTCCACATGAATCCACAAGTGATCGAACCCAACTTGACTGTTGTGTCATCACATTTGTGACCTTGAACAAAGCTAGATTAATAGCACTTAAAGAGAATCGCATCTTATTCAATGTGCGATTTAAAGTAGCAATCAAATTTTCCAATTGATTTCGAAGTAATGAAAATGGCGCGGCCGTTAGTTTCTGGAGCAGCATCATATTCGTACTGACTTGGGCCAAAACACAGGCGATTGCATTACGGAAATTTCCGGAATTGTGTAGAAAGTTCAATCCTGGTCCAGTGATTGACAAACTGGACGCGTACAACATAAGCAACCATCTCACCCGACTGGCTGCCAGGTAGGGAATTGTAAGGAGAGCCACACAACGAAAATCGGAAGAAAATGCCATTCCGAATACGGAGACCAGCATCAAGTAGGCGCTAAGCAGAGTAGACAGACGAGGATTTTGTGCGAATGTGACCAGAAATAGCAAATAGGAAATAAATCCGACCATAATCCCCAAAAATAAGCCGGATAAATTTTGTCGCAACATCTTGGCTGGAACTTTCAAGGCCTCGGCTGATCGACCTTGAAATTCGCACTGAATCTCATAGGTACAGAATATTTTATTTAATAGATTCCAAATTATGGCAAACGGTCTAAGCCACAAGGCGGTTTTCTCCAACTTTCTAATTGCCGAATGTTGTTGCGCTTTCTCCGTCAAATCTGCCTCGATTTCCTCTTCCTCGGTTTTATCAGCATCTTCTTTAAACTTTATGTTACTCCAATTCACATTCCATCTTTCTTTCGCTAGTCTAGACGAGTGACCATATGAGCTCCCTTTTTGTTGATGGTGATAATGATATTGATGATGACGATGATGATGACGACGGACGCGATGTTTATCATATCGTTTTTCACTTGAATCAATCGAATCTCTTCTACGATTGTGCATATTCTGTTCATCGCGCAGCTGATCTGCAGCATACCAACGAGAAATGGCCTTGTGAATTCGTTTGGCTCCAGCCCTTTTTGGATAATTGATCAACGGTGGATTCATGCCAATCATATTCTCTTCGTCTATTTCTTGTGTTGCATTTAGCCTGGAATGTGACATCGCTAGGTATTTAATCGAACACTAGTGTGTTTTCTAATTTCGGAAATTGGAGGAAGATACTCATCCATTCATACAAAATGACCCTCGTGTTCAAACAATGTTCCAATCGATGTGATCAAGGTCGCTAGAATGCGGTATACCTAGGGGCACGTGACTCTTATTGCCTCACATTCTATTTGACAGTAGGTCATGAGTTGGAACAAAAACGTGCAAAAAAATGGTTTGAATTGTGTTTCAATTCTCATGAAGTATCAACAATGTTAAGCTAAATTGGATGCTACAAATTTGAACTGTCCAACTAATGGGGAAGAAAACGAATCAGAACGGAAAAACTAACATCGCCTTTAGGCATATTTCCCGATTTTTCAAGCAAACTAGTCGATGATACGGACCACACAGTTCGATTCATATCATCCGGTAACTTTTTTTATTTTGAAATATAAATTAGAAGATTTTGACCCCAATCAAGCGATGGATGAGAATGGCTTGAATGGATTATTTATCTTCTTGTAATATTGTTCTTTCTTCTCACGGTCCTTAGACCCGGCCCTTTCGGATGGTTTTGAAAAAGGGATATCTCCTGGTCATATGTTGGCGAATATCGACCGATCCTGCCTTGTCTTCGAATGAAAATACTGCATCACGTTAAAGTCAGAAGTTCACTGCTGTGCTCTTACCCACGAATGAAGTTTTCGTCTCGCGTTCCAGTCGGAAGATCGCTTGTTTAGCAGTATTCTGCAAATAGGACAAACGCTGCCTTTTAACTACTCATGATAACTACTGGTGTTTATATTTGCAACAAACAATAAGATCGTGGCGTCCGGACTTGAAGGTTGCGGGTTCGAATCCTCCCACTGCTGGTCAACTTCCCCACTTGGCTTCCCTTTGCTGGCCTAGGCCCCCTTCCTGAAAATTGATGTACATTGTTGTTTCATTAATAAAGGAAGCAAAAGATAGAAGATTACTATGTGTACGTCCTATTCGTTTCAGATGTTGCGCCGGTTCTCAACTGTTCCTATGCATGGAACTCGATCATAGTTGGTTTAGTCGTTAGTCCCACAAGATCATCCAAGTATATCGCATCCATCCATCCATCGTTTCGTGGTTCGTTCTGATTCCCTTGGGTGTATTATTCACAAGCTTTTCAGTTTGCCTTTGGTCGCTCGTCGTTCTTCGGCTTTTGGATCGTATGTGTACGATATTACCTGGATGTTGATTCTCGCAGCTATGCTAATAGCAACAGATCTGGTTCGCCATCGAACATATTATAATTCTTGTACGCTAATGTTCCTGCTCATCAGCATCCAGTAGAAGGTATACATTCATTCACATGACAAATGTACATTCGTTCATGTTGAATTAACCTCTCACTGGATGACTCTCCATTCACGATTCCACACACACAATTCCATTCCAAGTTTTGCCAGCTTTCTAGCGAGATCTTCGGTAGTCTAATCGATAGTTCACAAAAAAACGCATCCCAAACACTTATGTACCATCATCTGGGTGATCACTCAGTAACACAAAAAACATCGTTCTTATATTCCAAGCCAAACGGAATCCTGTCTGAGCAACCATCAATATCACTGTTCTCATGCGAGCATAGCCACCTCAGTGACAAATGGAACAGGGGAACCATAACGAACACGACTTCTCGAGGTGAACTCAGGTGAAAGGTTGTCGTAAGCACGAATTCAGCTTCGGCTGTTAGCATGCAGAGATTCGATGAGTGAAACGAATTTCTGTGGCACGCCGATCAACGAGAGGCAGCGTGACAGAATTGCGCGATCGAATGAGTCAAACGCTGCTTTCAGATTAAGAGAGACAGAAGTCGTGGGTCTATCTAACATGTGCCTATGTTGCAAAATCTGTCGCAAAGTGAAAATTTGGTCGAAACAACCCCGACCGAGCCGGAAAGCTGCTTGATTTTTGCATATGGATATGCTTGGTAATCGGTGTAGAAGGAGTACATTGATGAAATTTTTGCTGATTATAACATTTATGATTAATGAATTTTCTGTGAGTCAAACTTCTGACTGGAAGTTACCGGCTAGGAGATTCAGTTTCCTGGTGTGGATAGCCTCGAGGTTTAATTTTACCAAAAATGTCAAGCAGTCCTTCCATGAAGAAACCTACCAATCCTCAGTTTTGGGATGTTGGGATCATAAGCGTTGCCACGAACTGTTGCGAAATGATAGATTTATTTACTGGTTGATGGGATATCATTAAAGTATAAAATGCTGCTTCTGGAGTGGATTGGCTCGAAATCGAACACTGTTCTTCGAAAGCAAATATTAGTCGAAGCAGATAGATTTTGTTAATTGGGTAGATGTATCTAGACGGATGGTGCTGTATTGGATATGGACTATTGTTGCATGTACCAGGCTGAATTGGCAATCACCAACGTGAGACATCTGTGGCGTCGATATGATGTTTGCTGATGAATCAACGTGTTGCGTAAAGTGCATCAACGAGGTTGATACTGTTATACGGCTGCGAAACATGGTTGTTGAGAGTAGATGTGCGAAGTCTTTTGATGTTTGAACACCGTTGTCTTCGTAGTATCGATTCGGAGTAGTTTAACTTATACAATTATTAACTATACACCCACAAGTTGTAACTTTGGTTACAGCCACACAGCCCCATTTGTTCCAACGTAAAAGAGAACGAGAGATAGTAAAGATTGAGTACCAACCGATAAACTGACGAACTGGGCAGGAGAAGAGAGGTTTCGAGTAAGAGAACTCCACTGACTACGGCACTGATCCATGTCACCTGTTATCTCCAAACTTTCAAACTCTTTTTCCATGTTATCGACAATCCACCCCAAACAATCCTCCACCCATCACTTGCCTCGAGCAAAAACCTACAACGAGCTAAGCGTGTTGTCAGCATGCACAAAACATGTCCCAAACACTCTAACCTATTCGAACTAATTGTCTGTTCCAGAGCCGAGAAAGTACGCCGAACCCTCGAGTTAATCACAAAATCCTCCCACTACATTTCACCAATACAAAGAAAACAACGGTGTTCAAACACCGAAATTCTTCGCAAATCTTCTGCTCTCAACGGCCATATTTTTGAGCCGTAGAGCAATACCGGCCTCACTGCAACTGCGTATACTCAGTCTCTGATCGATAACTGGAGGTAACGCTGACGTAACAGAGGCCGCGAATTAGTGAATGTCCATCGGGATTTCTGTGTGCGTGAAGACGCTTCTTCCGATGGCGACGATTAGGTAAGATAAAATTGCCCAACTGACTCAGTCTATCCATCTCACTTAGTTGTTCTCCTACGGGAACAAGGTAGAATATGGTAATGGAATTGTGCCAGTAGCTCAAACGTTGAGTCTAGTGTATTTGGTTTTAAGGTTTAACCTTTGAAGCAGACACTGAACATTAACATACTAAGGTCGTTGGGTCACTTTTTACTTCGGTACAAACTGTTGTCCTAGAGGGATGATTTGTTGGTAGATGGGTTGACGTGGTCAGTCGATGACATCACATAACTATATGAAATCTTTCGGCAGTGAACTGACTCATGCTTATACAGTTAAGTTTTCCGTTAGGGGTCAGATTAGAAACCGCTTTTTCATGTTGATCAGTCTGGCGAATTCACTTCATCGTTTCGATTTTAGTTTAGTCACTTCTAGATTAATCAAGCAAGGTAAGCCATCCGACGTCTGGCTAATCGAAACTACTTTTGTTTATTTGTCATAATCCATTTATATAGCTCCCTTCTAATCCGAGTTCATTGGCCACTTCCACTCACTCCACTCTCTTCCACTCTCTTTCACTCACTCTCTCTCTCTGGCACACTGTTCGTTTGCTGCTGCTCTGATCACCTCTGGACGTGCCACGAAAATCAGGCGATTTTTCATACTTACGGCGAATGGATGATTCCGGTTTGCAGTCGATCAGATTCTTGCCCAGTGTGCAACTCACCTGAAGTCAGGTGCGTTTGTCAACCACTCACGTTTCCCGATTATATTCCTACTTCTCACTGTTACAAGACTGATCGTATCCAAACAAAACATCTGGAATTTTTTGGCATCCGTTCGCAGCCCACTTTTGCAGAGTCCACAGGATCTTTCAACACGATGATTGAAGACAAAGAATAGGTGGAATGGTTCAATGACGCAATCAACGGCGTTCCTATTTCTATAATCCTCCCTCTTCTTTTACAACTGATCTTTCACTATTTCTCGTTCAAATTCATGTTTGAGCAGATGGTATTTTGTGGTAACAATCGAAGTCGGAACTCATTGATGCAATGGTTCGTGAATGTAAAAACCAAACCGAATTGTACTTCAAGTTAAATCAGTACTGGATCACAATCAGCCGAATCGATTGCATCGCAACCTCAATGCTTTGGGTCCATCTCCGACCTGATTTAGATGAATTTTTTTGACATCTGAACTCGGACTTGGCCAACATGTCCATTCCAGCACGGTTGAGTACCAACATCCGCCCTCTGTTTACTAAAATGTCGGATCTGCCACCAGCACATTAACCACCGATCCATGTTCACACGTGTGTCATCTGCATACAAGAATCGTGGCTGAACCTGGATATCGCTGGTTCACTCGTGTCGATAGACGGCTTCAGATTCCACAGGCAGGACGGAGATTCGGACAAGAAGAAGACTGCAGACGGTGTGGCAACGTAAATAAACTCCTTCTGGTCTGTCTGGTACGAAGTCATCTATACGTATTCGCTATGTGGAATGGATCCTTCGTAACACAGTGTCATCCCAGGTTTTTTTCGCCACACCATCTCAATCATAACGAACTTATATATTGCTACTTTTAGCTCGCAACACAATTTAACATCTTTTTTCGACTCTTTTCTAGCATTCATTGTTTATCTTCTTGAGGATAGTCTGCATATTATTCTAGATGATTTCAGTCGTGCATCTACCCTACCATTGACTGTGTTCGATTTGACTGATCTCTGCGTTTCTCCCACCAGAGGCGACTCCACTTTAGGTAGAGTTATTATTAACCACCCTAATTTATTTGCCCCGAAACTGCGTGCTCCAATTTCAAGTAGCGATCATTGTTTGCTTCTGTTAAGACCCAAGATATACTATAGGTCAGCATTCCATTCCTTCAAGCGAACAAACCAAATCCGAGGTCGCCTTCGTAATTTTTCACACAACAACCTCATTCTTCTTCAGAAATCCCTGTCACTCGCATCTGCCTGTTTCTCTTTTGAACCCCGGCTCAATGACAATGTCAAACGTTTTACAGACACAGCCAATGCAGTACTCGGTATTTGCCGTCTCTTATAAACACAATTCGTCTCAAATGGCCGTATCTCCACCCAGAAACTGAAATCTCTATGAAGACGCAAGGAGCACTTCTACAAATCCCGTAATAACTCGGGTGTTCGGTATATTTCCAACCTAATAAAAGCTGAAATCAAGCGCGTCGACACTACATTGGCCAGCCAACAATCGATTCTTATGGGAAGGCATTTGACTATGTTTATAGGAACTTCACTGTCCCATATTTAGCACGAATTTTGACAAACCGTGATCGGGTCTCAGCCGAATTCCTGAGCAACCTATCATAAGGTGCTCTGATTATTCGCCGGTGGGTTATTTTCGCATTTTCACAAGTTGATAAGTGTACCTTTTTCCTGTTTTATTTTTTATCCTCACGTTTCCTTGCTGAAATGCGACAATTTTGCGCAAAAATCTATACAAAGCAATACAATACGATGAGTGCTATTTATTTTCAATGGTTTTGAATATTGATATGTTTGGTTGTTCACATTGATGATTATCAGGCTTTACGATAGTTTAGGTTGCATTCCCGATAGGTTACAAGTTCATCACCAGCCAGGGTGCCATCGTTCAGACAACACACTAACGATATCATCTTGGCCGATACTGAAACGTTTGTGGTTTGGACGCCCAACTCGGTGATTACAAAGCTTTGAGAGAAAAATGCAATCATCTGCCTCATTACTATCCAGCAGAATGTCGTAAAAACTGAATTGTTTATTCAATATTAATTAATTTGGTAGTTGGCAGCAGGAATACAAATTCGGCGCGAATTCGCGACAACCCATTCTCACCGGCTACGGTGGAAACAATCTGGCCAATCGGACAAAGAAATTAATCGAGTTATTTCGGCATTTTGCCCGGGTCGTTTGGTTCACTGTCTCGATTTGTTAATCGCAACCCTGTACGACAAAACCTTTGATCAATTTGACTGGTTGAACTCAATCACTTAATGGTTCATCCCAACTGACATCCTATGCGCTGTTGTTATCCGATCATATCATGAGGCGGCCGATAACATGATCCGCTTCTGATCATAATAGCAGTGAACGATCACGATTGGATACCACGGGAACGGAAATAAATCGTATTTATCGATCACCTTTGTTCGATCTCTGAAATCCAGTGATGCAGCTGGGCCCCGCAAAGACTTTACTAAGGTGGTGAGACAAATCAACCTCTCGGAGATGGCGTACGCCATATCAGGGTTTTAACCACTTTATCCTACTCGGTTATGGGTTTGGAGTTGGTAAACCGATCAGAGCGAACTATTCACCATTGGACAGTTCCATTTTTGTAGTCTCTAACTAGTTGCCAAGGTCTTTCCAAGATACTAAAACATTCCTATCGTCCTATAATTTGGCACAACTGGACCGATTTGTTTGCAAAGGCTGTCAAATTTCGATCATTTTCTCAATCACAATGATGAAAACCTGTTAATTCAAAGGATAGCTGGAAGGTGTAGTGGTTTAAAACTCTGCCTACCCCGAGCGCAAGAACAGTCAAACGTAACCGATTAAGGAAGTTGGAAAATGTTGCGCATTCCAAAACTTATCCCAAGTCACTAGGCGCTTTTATTCAATGAGATTAGACCACTTTTTACGTTTTTTTGTGCGGGCGGATCACGTCAAAATGAGTAGCGTAAATGTGAGAAATGTTTGGACTCGGAGATCTGGCAAGCTCAAATCTGACCATCCGTTTTGGGCAATTCACAGACAACTAGTTCATTTTACAGTATGTTCTTACAAGCTGGACCACGGAAGATGAATCGCATTTAAGGTCTATATGAACGAATTACAGATAAGCGGAATAAAATTCTGACATAGGTAGGAAAGAAAGCACCAAACAGCATGCCCGTAGCTCTGCTCCGTGTACGTATGAAACTCAAAAATTCGAATGTACTCAAATGATTCCTTATGAATCACTTTTACAGATGGGTGATAATTTATCAATGAAATCAATACGGTCCAAGTTCAACTCAATTTAGATTCACTCGATGTGGTTAACATGAATAGTGTATTAGGTCAACGCAAATCTCAGCATGAATCGCAACAAAACAAAAGATCAAATAGCCGAGTACAAATAAACTTCATCGTGCACTGTGACCGGGAAAATCACCAGATGGTAGCCTATTCCAATACAAAGTCAATAGAGAAAATAAGCAGTAAATGGTAACAAGAGTAAGGGAAGTTCAAATCGCTGAATAAACTGTACGGTTTGAATTAACAGAAATGAATGCTCGGCCGGTTTTAGCGCGAAAATTGGGCGACGCGATTGTTAAATAGTAGCGGTCGTGGATCGTTAATTATCATGGAGAAAGCTGAATAATGGGAGTAAAATCAAAGGCAAGAAGAACGGAGATGACTTTGGATTCTACGCAAACATTCTATGTTTCAATTAACACGGCGATTCCCGTCGGATCAAGAAGTTCAATCAAGTTCTTGGCAAAGTGGCCTAAAATCTGCACCATTCAACTGATGGCAGTAAATCTACTTAGACACTTAGACCTAGTTTCACGGGTAGGTGACTAGCGATGAGGTAATTTTCTCCATATGTCGTCAAAAGATCGCTCCCTTCTCTAAAATGCTTGAATCGTGTGTCAAATACGGTTACAACTTGCACACGCTAAGACTAGGAGGATGGTGAAAAAATGAAGTAATAATAACGTAATGTCAACGCTCAATTCGACATTACGAAACCATGAAAGCACTGTACAGCTGTTTCGTCCTTGTTAGGAATCATCAGCAATGCATATCCACTCCACCCAGAACTGATATGTGAATCCGGGAAGGGGTGAAGAAATGTCTTCGTCGTACTGAAGCTACCTGCAGTGAAGTCATCGGTCAATAGGGATCGACGGTTGTGCGCTAGCGGCCCGTGGCCGTGCAAATCACTGACGGATAGGTGCAACATTATCGTGTGGTGAATTTCAGCAAATCGTTCAGAGTCTGCTCGGTAGCGTAATGGCTAAGGCGTTCGATTTGGAATCGCTCGTTCCGGGTTCGCGTTCCATGATTCCTTACAAGGATGCAAGGCTTGAACAGTGTCCTCATGGTTTATTAATTTTTGAGTGAACGCTAACATCATACGGTGAACAATTTCATGAAAATACAACTGGCAAACATCATTAATAGTTTACTTTGACAAAAATTTTATATATGAACCAGCAATTCATAATGCCACCGTCGCCCTTAATATCAGTACCGATTTCTTTTCGATTTGTTATCTACCAGTCGGTGAACAAATATTATTATTTATTATATATACTATATATTATTATCGCCATCATCATCATCATCATCATCAGTATCATCATCAGTATCATCATCATCGTCAAGCTTGGCGCTAAACAGCAAGGAAATTCTCACTGACCGCTGTGCTTTTCCCCGGAGTTACTTGTTTCTCCAAGAAGATTTAGATGATCGTGGTGCCTGGTCATGTCTCTTCAGAGTTCCTGTAATGACTCTCACCTATTTGGGATGAGCGATGTCGTCTTGAAAGGGTTTCTGGTTTGATTCTGTGAAACCCAGAGGTAGTTTATCTTCTTTTTTGGAGGTTTTTCGGTCACCCAATCCCCGAAAGAGATAGTTAGTCTTCGTCATGCTCCCATTGTTCGGTTGGTATTCTCAAAATTCTGCCAATCTTTAGTATTTCTGTAATAGAAGGCACACACACACCCATTCTCATACTTTCAACACGGTGATAAACTGGCAGGTATGTCTACTTCAAATTTATTCTTTCTGGACGGTGAATTGGTTCGCTTGGTGTAGATTCAAATCGTTCTTCATCCACGAACAGTCAGGCGACAGGATCACTCAGTGAGTTCCACTTGTCCCGCCTACGAAGCATATGACAACGAAACGTCAACGTGCAAGTGAAGCATATGCCAAATGCCCAGAAATGAAAGACCAATATGCTGAAATCACGTGACAAGAAAAGTGCTAATTTTGTCCTATTTTAGGCAGCAAAATCTATTGGAACCCAATGTTCGAATAAGAGGATGGAGGAATTTTGGGGAAAATATTTTTGTGCGTTCGGCATGTCATTCCGTTTGCATCGTTCTCGAAACGACTTTGTTGCAATTTAACCACAGAAACCGAAACATATCGGTCCCGGTTTAAGGATTGTAAGACCCCACCAGACTGAACTGAATCGAGATGCCACTCCGAAATGTCGGTGTTAAAGCATAGTTGAACTAAAATATGCGGTCCAAGCTGTGAATGTGTTTTGAACATGTTGGGCTCTTCTATGGATGAGTCCCACAATAGTGCAGCATTATTCACGGTGTTATTTTTACCTTGTTTCTTATAACAAGACTCAACAGGTATGGACTGAATGTATGCGCAACTTCACATCATTATGACAAACATGACAAAATTACCTGGGAACCTACAATTAATCTTAAGGTCCGTTGTCAATGAACTGTTATCGTTGATAGAGTGAACGTTCATTTCTTGTCTGCCAGGGTGAATCACTGTCAGTATCCAAATGGATCTAATACGACGAATTTACGTGTAACTTATTTGTGACATGGCATGGAACACATCTGTGATGACACACCCTATAGAAAGCAATCCATCAGAAGTGGTAAGACCATGCCGTAAAGAAGCTCATCAGCAGTCAGTTTCACTGATCGATATGAGTCCAACCGGTCAGAAAACGCCGTTTTGCCACTCTGACATACGAAATTTCTCTGATGAATTGAAACCTGATCTCCAACCTACCGGGGTGAATCAACCGTTTCCGCGTAGACTAGGGATTGTAATCGGTATGCTATAATATAGTTCCCAAAGAAAGTACATACGAGAACACTCCTAGCTAAATGTCATTGGGCTATTCTACACAATATGGGCTATTTCAATGTCAACACATGACGAAGAGATAAGCCAAATGTGTTGTAATTGAACTGTAGACAACCCATCAAATAGGCAATTAGTGAATCCGTCGGCCTACTTAGTCTGTATCTTGACTAGCCCGAGTGTTTCTTATCGTTTCCAGGCTCATTTCAGAAAAAATCACATTGAACGAAGAACTCGCAAAGTGAAACTGGAAACATAATTTCATTCCCAAGTGACACCTCTGGTACCGATTTCAATCCTGACTGACTTAAAAATGGTACATTCTTGTTCAACCTCACTTTACCGGATTGTTTTATCAATTCAACTTTGAAATCGAATAGACCGCTTTGATCCGCATTGATTGCCTCGTTTTCTGTTGAACAGGAACAGAAGTTTATAGTTTTTGTTTGCCTACGGCCAAGTTGCTTGTGCATGGTAAAAAGAGTGTAGGTTCTGTTCAACCAGCTATTAACCAATATTCAATCAAGAATAAAAATTCCATAGTGATCAAACGGATAGCAATATGAGCAAGAAATTCACTCGAAGTGGAGCTGAGAGGTTCATTCGGTAATCACACGTGATTCTGCTGAACCGACAGTCAAATATATTCCTTTCAGGATCAAGCCATCACAGGATACAATTTTCATGTAAGAAACTACTTACTTCGTCTCGAAAGAAAGTGATACGTATTTCAACTAGATGGACTGCTATCTATGAGGTTGAAAGCAAGAAGAATCGTGTCCGCAATACCAGACAGGCGATGGTCAAGCGAATTAGGTCATGGCATTTGGATGTGAACGTTGCGAGTTCGAATTCTCCTACCACGGGCCAAATTTCCCACTTGGAAGCTCTCTGTTGGTCGTGGATCCCTTTCTGGGAAATGAGTTGCACTGTAGTCTCATCAATAAGGGAAGTGAAATCTAAAAGTATGAAATTATAAAAAAATTAATTTTATATGCCTCCATGAATCACCTTAAATGTACAAATAAAAAGACATTCATGAAGTCGTGATTCATGAAGCACTAGCCAACTGTTACTCGGCACATCCCCGGGCTAATCTTATCACGTCGATTTGAAAGTTTGTAAATTAAAGAATTACTATTTGGTCTCCGTTACTGCGTATCGTCTAAACAAAACGATTGAATCAATCCACCAACAGAAAGAGAGACCGATTTGTCGGTGTTGAAGTCGCGCTCCAAATGCTGAAATGCCGGCAAAATTTACGCGAACGTCATAGTGATGCCACAATGAAACCGATATGCCGATAAATATTCTAATAACGCTCATTTCCCCTCTCAACTAAGAATAAAGTGTATGGGTAGATTCTCCCACAGAAGACGAATCTTTTTTTATTGTGAACATATCGGTGTAGTTTTTTTCACAACGGGCACACACTGGTATGCAGTTCAGCCGTTAAATTATTGTAACGTCATTCTATCCTGGTGGATATAAGACTGACATTCATAGACAGACTGGTAGGTGGCTGATTTGAAATCCTGTGTTCACCGGAGGCCATGTGGTTTGGACCATAATCAAAAATGCAGCTCATTCTAACATTACTGCAAGATGGGTTTCCAGATACGCACGCAAGTATAATCTCCACCACGCTGTGTCATTTCTGTCATCACATCATGTACATCGGTTTCACAGATGTCTCGAGCCTGGTCTCGGATGGTTATACTGGAACGTCGATAGTACGGTTTCATCGGGCAGAATGACGGTTTTCAATCGTTCGTCTCACAGGCAAGCTGCATCAGTCCTCACTCCAAGTGAGGTTTTCAGTGACACCGAATCATTAGAGGGACAGCAATGCTTCTCAGTTTTCAAAAGTGGCACTCATTAAATTGGCCGTACAAAGCTGATGAAATCCGCATAGCTTGATAGGCCCGAATGAAATTGTGAGCATAAAATAGCCGTCTCAGGTCATTAACACGTATGAGAATTTTTCCTCAGTGGGTGTGTACTTTTGAACAGATCCGACTTTTTGAAAAACCTCGCGACTTTTGCTCTTGCTGCCGTATCAGTCAAAAGTGTAACCGAGCTCCGCTAGACTGGCTAACTTAAAGGACTTCATAGCGTCCTCGACTAGCAACTCAAGCAGATCATGCAGTCCGCCAGTAGACGATTTCGATCGAATGTGCTGATAAACACTTTTCATTAAATGCACACTCACCATGCATTTACAGGGCCAAAAAGCCTGACAATTCTTCTCGGATGTACTTGAATTTCCAGCTATCTTCTTACCCAACTGCATGGGTAACAGTCTCCCAACTCTATCAAGTCCAATCACTATCACTTGAAATCGGCAGTATTTTGCGCTGGTGTTATACTACTCCCTGCTAGGCAGTAGCCAAATGAAGACAAGTAAATATCAAACATTCCAAAACCAGTCTCTAGAAAACGACTAGTCGTTTTTCGTGTGGGGGCTGGGGACATAAGCAGTCATGCAAACCACACGTGAACGGATACAGGCGGCAAGCACGCCAGTTTATTTTTTGCAAAGCAACACACAAAGTCTAAAAATGACTGATATATCACCTCTTCCCCATTGTTAGGAATGTCCCAGGTAGGGAGCAAAAAAGTGCGCGCAGCTTAAGTATGCTCGACCCCGGGAAATTTCGGTGCACATATCCATTATTATTCTCATTCTATTCGCACTTCGACGGTAACCATTTAACGAACTTATAACCAGCTGGATTGTGTACTTACATCTGTTGATCCTTGACTACAGTTATTATCTATCTTTGGCATCGATCGATCGGAGCAAAACCTTAGGAAATTAAGTGCCTTGTGTCCAGTTGTTCATTTTGCTATCATTTATTCAGATTGGATGAATCAAATGGAATCAAATTCTTAACCTTTTTCCTCAGTAATGCATATAATTTTGCCCCGAAAAAAACCAAATTGGGATCGAAAACTGTTTCCCTCAGATTTACCGCGAGGCCAACTTGTGGATAAGTTACCGGCGCGCTTCAGCCTAAAAAACTGACTCTCAGGTGGAATTGAAACAGAACATTCTTGGAAGTGTAGGCCGAGCGGAAATGTATGAATTTTTTGTCTGCTGAAAAATACAAGAACACAAATTTCTCTAAATCAATATTGAGGATCAAACTCGATAATAAATACAGTGAAGTCCGAAGTTATTCTATTTTCTTCACATGATGGGTGACACTTGACATGTTAATCGTGGCTTCCTTGACCTTGACATCATATATGCTATTATTGAGAGGCCGCCGCGGTAACTAGTAACGAATTCGATACAAATCAAAGTCGCTTCGTTTCTGAATTTGTGGATATGTATATGTGGGCCCGGTACTTTTGGTTGAGTCAGATAACGAGAATTACACATTTTACAGGGGATCTAAGCATATCGCTTTTCGGAATCCTTTAGCACATCAATATTCACATTCACACTTGACTGAGAAAGTTTGGAAAATCTATCTGGGAGAAAAAATGAACACCTGCAAAAGACATTTTGGAACTTTAGACCCGGTATGATAACCGTGCGTACCGTATGAGGACACGAAGAACTTCACCGTTTGAGGGAGAAATAGAATAGGTATCACAAAGAGACCAAACCACCAGATCCTCACCACTTATGAGAATTGGTGGCTGTGTTTCCTGATTTTCTGATCACTTAATTAGGCGTCTGGGTTGCGAACATTTTGCCACCAATCGATGTAACGTCGTAAGTTCGTGTGATGACAACTTTAATTCGACTGGTGGTAACATGTTTGCCAACTAAATCGCGAACATAGAAATCAAAATAAAATCCATCGAACGATTATATTGTTGGAATAGTTTTGTTACGTAGTAGCTAAAACTGACTGTAGTAAGTTATGCGTTGATTGGAGAATATCGATCACCGACGTGTAAAGTATATACGACCGTTCGAGAAAAAGGAAAACTAAAAGTGGTCGGTTTTTCCTTCTTCATTGCGGTACCAAATTGGCAGTGGTACTTTGGAACAAGTTCTTCTTTAAGATTGATCACCAAGCAATCAGATTGTACTGTGATTCACGCGTGACCACGGGAAGTCGTAGAAAAAAAGGAAACCGATGAACCTATGCGAAACATTTTACCCTATTGTTTGTCCGTCATTCCGATCGAGAAGACATTCAGTAGGTCTGAATTAAACGCAATACAGCAATCTAATGAATATTCACATATGTGGCATCCTAGAAGACGAAATAATGAAAGAGTGTAACTTTCCTATTTTGTTGTAATTACATTGCCGAACTCTGAGTTAATTTCAGCTCATTGCATGTGTCCACTACAATATACTCGGCGTCGCTCATATTTGTTTCCATTACTTTAATTTTCTAATCTCTGTAAACGTTATTAGCGGGGTATTGATCATTTCAGGGAAACACTTGGAAAAAATATTTTGTAATACCCTCGGGTCTGAGCAAATGTTGTTTCACGTGACCCAAAACAAGACTATCTATCATTTGGCAGTGTTAGAAATTTCAGAAGGATAATGATCCTGTACATTATTGGTATTCCGGAACGGTTCAGTTAGTTTGTCCAATGAACGCTTTTTCTTCACCGCTTCTGACGCTTTTCGGGAAATTGAGTAAAGACCATTTGGAATTTTGTGGAAATGTTTCTGGATCTGATCAACCTTCAGTTGATTGCAAGTGTGAACATGTGAGGCAGGGTATGTTGAGACTTGCCAGAAAGAAGTCTGGAAAATCCAACAAAAATATAGTTCACAATATTTTGACACAGCCACGAATAAATCAAACATAAGGCTAAAGCAAATGGATGAATGTTGTGGGTGACGATCGATCGACGGTCCCAATTTGGAAGCACCAGAAGCCCGAGGTAAAACCATGCGTCGCGAATTTTTTTCTCCAGTCTCACCTTACCGTATGTCTGTGTGCGTGTGTGTATGTATGCCCGCGCACAACGAATTCATACGCGTCCATCGTTTTCCCGCGTATTTTTGCTTCTTTTACTTGACCGCCTCCGTTCAGAAAGACCCAGAAATGGTACGTCACCAGTTGGGTCGATAGTGATCGGTCTGCAATCTTCTGTCTAAATCCGACTGATAAACTTTATTCTGGATTTTACTGTCTGGTTTATGATAATCCCAGAGTTTTTCACTCAGACAGCGTGTTAATAATTCTCATGGAGCGATTAACGGCCTACAGAGATCCAGGAACGACCACACATGGGGTCTGGAATAAAGCGAAATGTTTCGAAGACCTCGAGTAGAATGACGATTTCATGCCATTCGGAGCAATAAAAATAACAATCAAGTTCAGGCTAATCTCATCCCGGTTTCACAGGCTTTCAGCCTTCTTCTAGTCCAGAAGCTACATAGTTCAGAATCCTGTCCAGATGAGAGTCAGTCAACTTTTTTGTGATAACTTTAAGCACCTTGCGGCTGATTGATCCATACTGACTGCTCAGATGCGCATATTAGTATTGAAGAGCTCAGCTTCCCTGCTCACTCCTTCAAGGTGTTTATTGATTTTCCCTTGATCGATTGCTTCCTACATGTTTGTCCGACCCCCAGAAACTTGATGTGTGGTCATTTTGCTTGTTTGCCTACGTCACATTGCTTCTCGGAGTGTGGATGCTGTAATTTACAGTTTCTAATATTGTTACTAATTGCACCATACTCCATTTTAGTACGATTACAACGGTGTCATATTGCGCATTCAACCTTACCGGGAAGACTTGGCTCGGGTCATAGAATACAAAGACGGAAATGACCGCGAAAATGACAGGGTCTCGAGCTAATGTTGAGCATTATGTTTGAGTCTTCAAAACAGCCTATTTGGTCTAATTTACCGTAATCGATCTTGTCACGAAATCCCACTTTATATCTAACGTTTTTCTTCGCTTTTTGAGATGTGACCAGAACGTGAATAATTCCAGACCAATTAGCCTGCCTGCACTTTTGATCAGGCTGATTGCTTGGTATATACCCTATCCAACCTGGCAAGCACTCCATACATTTCGGTATATTTTGTCTTCCCTACCAACTGCGTATTGGCCACCGAAAACATTCGTACATATTTTCATGTACACATGTAAAGAATGAAGCATATTCATTCATGAGCAAAGTGATTGGAAAAGCATTGGCTAACGAATTTCGCCTTATCTTCTACAATATCAAACAGTTCCATCACACATGGGCCTAACCAACAGCCTGATCGGTGACGCTTAGTGCAGCCGCGGACTGCTTGTCTCATCACACATTAGGGTATATTCAATGCGTACACAGAGACATGCAAGAAGAGATTATGGGTTTATCTAGATAGAGGACCCCGCAGTTGGATTTAACTGGTAGCCGGCAGTATTTTCACTCGCGAAACAGAAATCTTAGTCTAAGCTTTGAACATTTGATCATGATTTCAAAAAATCTGTATTGATCGTAGCTCGGGTTGTTGATTTTTGTGAGGTTCTGAGCCCTGTGTTTGATGCTAAGATCGATGATCAAAACTTCGTGAAAATCTGATCATTTTCTGTATTTGCCTTCGTTGTTTAGCCTATTCAACTGTCTAATTCGTCTTATTAAGAATCATAAGCAGATAAGTTGTGGAGCATGGCATTCCAGATGGGACTCAAGTCTGTTTCATTCCCAGCAGGAGAATTCGTACCGTTGAATCGACTGTTCAACTGAACCGCCTCTGAACAGCCGAGAGTAGTTCAACATCTCAAATGATACAGTATCTCGGTACGTGACATGTTGTTTTACGAAGAATCACTATTAAACGCTTATATTTTGTTATGAAAATGCAAACGCAATCATGAAATAAACATGCACAAGTGGAATTTCCCCCTAACAAGGTCCTGGGTCTCAATTGTGAATGATATAATGTTAATAACACAGCGTCGTTGGTAGATGTAATGAGCCAACGTTTCGACTACCGTGGGTAGTCTTTCTCAAGGCAAGTTTTACAATCAAATGGTAAAACTTGCCTCGAAACGTCGGCATATTGCATCTGCCAATAACGCTGTGTTATTAACATTATATCATTCACAATTAAAATCAATACATGGCGCATCGATTTTTCGATACACTCCTTACGTCATTTAGTCCTGATATTGCCCTAGGTCCGCTACGCATGTAACAGGCAGTCAGTAAACCGTTGTCATCCACCAAATGAGAAAAAAAAACAGCAAGCAGATTCGAATTTAGTGTAATTTGTACATTTATATCCATGGCTCTTTTTACATATACCGCGGATATTGCTCTCGTCGCGATTTCCACATGGCACCACGAACTACCTAGATGAAAACAGAACGAAGAATTCTGCTGACCGGAAAATATTTCGAATACTGACTTATCATTGATCGAGACATCTAGACATTTTGGTTGGTGCACTGTGACCACAATGAGTGATCGGTCCATTGATAGGAACCATGTGAGACTGATAGTTAATTGCTTCCCGTAGTCACCAAAAGCTGTCCTGTAGCGAAATAAGCGTGATATTGCCCGAATGCAGGACTCATTTGGATAGGAGTCACAGTTTATGCCACCATTTGGGACAATCGGATCGACGCGACTAGAAAAAGTTCAAAAGAACGACTACAAGAACGTGCTTTGATGCGAACCTTGAGCCAGCGTGATATGTAAGCGTACAATGTGTATAGCTGAACTTGATTTCAGGAATTAACTGATTTCGATTTTCAATAAACCTATCGCCAAAGTAACGTTATTAATTATCCCGCGGGAAGATACGCTGCATCCCATTCTACCAATTAACTACTAAAGTAGACAACTGGATCGATCAGTTAGTTTAAACCACAAAATGAATGACAAGCATAGGCCGTCCATGGTTATGATATACTACGTAATTGGAAGCGAAAAATTCAATCATCTAATTAGGATCGAATAGAGTTTCCAATCCGTTAGATGTTTATCACACTGGTGTCTTGTTAGCACGCATCCATAAATTCTGACATCCGGTGTACTGTAAACCGCGGCAGATAACATATTCACTTACACATATAACTCGATCAGTGCTCCATTTCCGGATATGTCATGGGCAACTCCTGGAGCTTCCCTCAACTCATCTACACTGCTGCAACAACAGGCAAACTGTTCCAATAATCTGTCCTCCACTTGAGTTAGCCGGTTAGTAGGAAATCTGAAATCTAGTATGGATTCGTTTCTGTCCCAAGCTACACCCTCTGGTTTCCCGGTCGGGTATTACGGTGAACAGTAGCTTGCGGTATGCACCCGATAGGCCCGGCCGTCATATTTGGTGTTTAGTGTTCGCATCATTTCTAAATAAACCTTATTCATGTGTATACATGATGTGCATGTTTTCATACAATACTCTAAGTGTAACCTCAGTATGATCGCGTATCGCGGATGGGACAATTCTACTCATTTACGGAATATCGTTAGCCTCAACCCAAATAGCCCGTTGGTCGTATTTTTAGCTCTTTCGCAAGGTCCAGAGGACTGAAAGCTCTAATGACATCGGAACATACTAATCCTTAGCGTGAGTAACCATCCATTTTCGCTACCAAACTGTGACGTTGAGCCAAATTAAGTGCTAGCTCCTATTTGCGAAACCATGATAGAACTGTTTCCAAACTGTATCCTAGATCCATACCTGTTGCTCTCACATCATACGAAAAAGTGGGCACAGACTAAGCAAGTCCTGCTTTGGATCGTCGCCAAGTATTGAAAAAAAGTTGTACCCTCGGTACCAATCTCAGACAAACAATATTTGCGATCTAAGATGAGGCTTCATTGCAATTTGCAACGCTACGACTAACCCGAAGAAAATGTTTGCAGTCTCCCAATATTATAACAAAAAAGCCGACTAAGGTTATTGAAAGCACTATTGCAGAGGATAGCAAAACCCACCACGGTCAAAAGTGCATGACCTTCATCAACGTCCAGACATTAATCATCTTTCTGCAATCATACACTCGCTCTCACGCTATCGTGCACCATAGAACTCATCCCAACCTGCTACCTATCCAGTAGTTGTTAGGCTTTTATTGGACACTATACGTAGAAGAACAAAAATGGTGTAAAACAAATGTATGCCGGTCAATATTTGTTCTGCGATTTGCCTGGTGGAATTCTGTAAGAATTCCAAGGTCACTTTTCTTTTGATGAACATTCAATCCGTTGACTTGTGTTAAACAACAGCATAACATTCAAGTGTAAACAAACTTTATTCGAACCGCATCATTCCCCGGCTATCTTTCCCGCGTAGAACATTGGGGACGGTGATCTCTCCAAATGGAGCGTTTAGAATCACGTGTTTGGTTTAGAACAAAGTGGTCACGTTCTTACGAATTTTTTTCCTCATTTACTGTTCTCGTATCCCAACTGACTGGTGTGATCCGTTGAATATTCCCAAACCAGAAAAATATCTTTCACACTTGTCACACTGACACCAGATCAATGATCACGTGATTTTGTGAAACAGCTCCAATCGGTCGCAATTTTCGCTTGCGTTTCAATGGGGACAGATGAATGACACGGCAAACGCGTCAGGCAACCTCACGTGCGTCATGTAAAAGTTTCCTCTGCGCGTCCATTTCTGTTGCCTGGATGTCGTTAGTCTTATTATAAGAATATAGAGGAGCTAATTATTGGGAGAGAACCTGTTAAAATTCTAATATATCAGTTCATATAATCTTGAAACCACCTTTGGGGGACACCTGTATGCTTCGTATAAGCTGTTAGAAGTTTCATGTTTATCCCAGTGAAATAATGCTTTTTTCCGGCTAGCTTATCTCCCATCGGTTTGTCATTTCTAAACGAATGTGGTTGTTCAACATTAGACCAATAACCAAATAAATATTTGATCCTAAAAGTTCCACAAAATGTCAAATGCTAAACGAAAACGAAAATGGGGACTACAAAGATGGCAGTCCCAGGGAAGTTCTCAGTACATCCTACTATGAAACGCATGTTCGGACTAAAACGTGAATGCCATTCAATTGTTCACACCACGGTGTTCTTGAATGAGGTCTGGGTTTTGGCGGAAGACTTGGGGGCAAAACTCACCGTTGCCAAAGTAACAAGTGTCCAGGAATTGGACAGACAGATTGTCATCGAAATTTTGTTCGAGACAATAGTCCGAAGTGAATAAAGTGTACGGACTTCACTCCGTTTCCTAGCGCCGATTTTCGATTCAGCACTGAGAATCACATGCACTGTAAGAAGATCGAAGCGGGTGTGGAGCCTTCGAATTGTTCGACTCGTAAAGGCAATTTGCTTTTTTTCCATTTTCATGATACTTTATGCGAGGTAGACAAAAAAGAATATTGAAGAACACAGTTCAACAGATCATGAAGGCACTCTAAAAGAACACTATGAATCTACTGAGAACTAAACTACGAGGGCTCCCAACGAACTGCGGATGAGCCTGTGTTTAAAGACGAATAATGCCATTACTGGTCCTCTCCTCCCGTCACTTCTCACTCTATATCTATCTGTCTGCCTATCTATCTGTCTATCTACCAACCTACCTACCTACCTATCTATCTATCTATCTATCTATCTATCTATCTATCCTTCTCTATCTCTTTGTGTGATGGATTTACAGTGTGACGGGTCACAGCTGCTACTGATCGGCTTTGTACTCATTCCGCAGCTGTCGGTATTTCATTCCGTATTATCGTCCGTGTGAGATACAACTACACTGATCCAATTAGAACAGCATTCTTATGGATTGTGAATGATATAATTTTAATAACACAGCGTTGTTGGTAGATGCAATGAGCCAACGTTTCGACTACCATGGGTAGTCTTTCTCAAGGCAAGTTTTAGAAATATCGATTTCAAATAATCGAATGTTGCTATTTCTAATTTTCTCAACATTCACCAATCACAAGTCGATCAAGTATGTTGTCGTGAGAGGATAATATAGTAAATATTATCCATTACTGACGGCACATTATCGATCGCTGGATTAAGGGACAAAAACGCGAGATCAGCAAAATTCCAATGTGACTGTACTTGTTCCAATCAGACTTAGACAACCACGAGCCGAACTTCAGCAGATATATCTCACACATATAATTACAATACTATTCTGCCCATCTCTGACTTCGTGTAACCTTGAGGGACATGTTTAAACACATATTTGTTATAGGATTTGCAAATTCGAACTTTCGACAACTAATCGTGCATATTCTCAGACAAATCCGGAACATAATGACATTCAATGAAACCGTATATTCGGACATGTAGCCATGAGGAAGGGATACTGATAAATCAATCTAAAAGTTCTGTGTGAAGAAAATATAGACCACCTCCATCGATTCTCGCTACCTAGTTAGTAATTCTTTTCACCCGTTCTTATTAACAACTGGAGAAATACTTGTTATTAAAGGTGTACACATGTCGAATTTCGATTGCCAAAAATATACAATCTCTATTAGCTCGATTCCTGTTTATACTGAGACAGACATCTCGCGATGCAAATGGCACACGCTTCCGGAACAATCGTTTTACGTACCTTTTGCCCATGTGCTTTAGTACATCAACCATATGGCCAAATCAGTACTATGTATGAATGCTTTCATCTAACCCCACAAGTGAAGATTTGTGTGGATATAGGATGACCAAATCACCACTCGTGCATGATCTGATGGAATACGAGCAGTCGAACAAACGGCAATTTGTGTGCTTGTGTGTGTGTGTGTACGGTGTTTGAAGATTAAGTTGTTTACTTGTTTTTGGTTCTGAACAAACGACAAATGTGAAGTACTTTAGGTAGGAGGTCGTGGATATTAGAGGTCTTCTGACTGGGAAATTGATCAATACTGGGAACAGTTGAACCAGTGAATTTTACATCCAAAAGCCATAATCTTAATTGCAATTATACTAGCAAGAAAAACTAAACTAGCAATTGGTAGCATTGTGCTCGTGATTTTGCAAGGATTTGATTGATCGCGTCTGTAAGACTCAGACTACCTAGTGGTACTAAAAATGTAAACCCGCTTTGTTTCGGTACGAGGACAGGTCAAGGATCGGTTCGACTGCAAATCGAAAATGCAAGGGAGGCGTGGGAGCCAAACATTAGCACTGACTCAGAAGCTAAACAGAAATCGTCTGATTTTCGTGAAGCATTCAGTAGGAAACGGAAACGTAGCGCGAAATGAAGATCAAAGCTCGAGAGATAGGGGGATAATCGATCATCACCTCCCTTTTGATTGCTGTGCTGATAAGATGAAGTCACGGTGGGCGAAGAATTCGTTTCGCTTTAGAATCTTGTTGTACGGCCTGGAGCTTGGAGTTGCCTAGATCTCGGTACTCCTTTTTGCCGACAAATAACCACTCCCAATAGTACTAATCTACATCCAGCCTGAATGCATGAATAGACTTGGCCAACAGGTGCCTTATTTTGCATCCTTGCCAATGTGAGTCGCGTCGACTTTCGAATTGCAATCACATCAACCACATTTCATTCATGTGATGAAATCCACACAAGTTCGGTAAAACAGAAGAGGACAGACAAGGAATTCCCCACCGGGATCTATTGGATAAGGCATAACAATATTGAGTGAGAAAGATTCAGAGTGTTGCTTGTCGAATTAAAGAATGTTCTGGAGAAGATCTATGGAGCGGCGACATCGGCATGTTTTTGACAATGATGTACTTTTACAGTGAATTACGTGGATTGCCACTTTTTCACTCACTGACCGACCTTTTTCGGATTTGTAACTGTATAAAATATGACACATTACCCGTGATGAGTTGGAAAGAGTTGTCAGAATTACAACGTTAGTCGTTCTATATCTACAGTGAGTGAACACTACAAACAACAAGCATTGTCACGGGTTACACATGTGTCCAGATCATGGTAAATGCAATGTCACCGGCGGTCTTTATTTGTTTTCACAACCGTAATTACCACCGTATAGTTGTTGTCGTGCTGCCCAACCTAAACAGTTTCACATTCCCGTACCTGTGGGTGATCCCCGAAAGTGTTGCGTCATTAGCTGGTGGCAAGCTATTGACGTCAACTGTTGCAATTTAGAGAATTAGAATCACCTACTGGCTGAATCGAACTGAAAATGTCCCCAAATGCGATTTCATAATTATTCTTTCTTCTGTTCCACCGACTTCGGTGACTGCGCATCTTCATCCGGACTGGCAGACCACATGTGGCGGAGAGTGCAATGATGAGTGTTTCTTAATCGGCGAAATCGATATGCATTCCTTGCAGTAGGTGATCTTCCGTTGAGCAGCATAACAGATTGGTGATCGCAAACGTACTTCCAGATTCTGCACAACCTCGTCACCCTTGGCCGGGAAACACGACGCGACTGTCAGTCTCATGGGACTAATCTAGAGCTCGGTTTTTTGGGTTTTGTGATCTCCTGTGGCCGAAAAATGCATCCGGATGTCCATTTCACAGTGACTGTGGCACCTTTGGTATTCGTTTTGAAAGGAAGCAAGCCAGACACCGTATTTGTACAATATGGACACATGGTTAGCAGTGTTCAGCCCAACTTTTCTTGCAGTTGCCCTACTTTAAGATTGGTCCATCAAGTCTTCGGGTTAGTTTGATATCAAACACTTTCCATGCCAGGGCTTCGCCAAGCATGCCTGGATTTGTTCATCATTATCTGTGTGCCTAGTCTGTCATTGTGATAGCCAACTTTCTGGTATTAGTCAAAGCGATCTCTTCGATAGGATGGTCATCTCGATCGATAATTTGGTGTTTGCTGCATTCGTCGACGCGAGCGACAAACAAGAGTACCATTCAAAACGCCGAGCATTTTCCTTTGCTTTAGGAAACAACTAGGAGACACGCTGGGCGGATGCGGACAATACCATGACCAGGTAGACATTAGTGAATCAGATCCATCTGAACAAGTCCTGTGTAGCCAAACTTACGAGAGTCTTGGCTCTTCAACGGAATATTGGACTATGCACTCGGACAAATCGCACTCTATCCGTGTGGCCATCGGAACGGTTCAAAATTTCACGCAATCGGTTGATTAGTTTCCGGAATTTGTTGTTTGCTATTTTCGGAAACATTACCTGATTTACTGTCGGCCGTTTCCGTTCAGAACAGTGGGTCAGGTCTTATATCGTCTTGTCCAGATGAGCATACGGTTCCGTAACATGCTGGCAAATAATCACGTTGATCCGTTGGTCAGAACAAAAATGGCAGCTAATCGAATTGAACTATCGGGCAAATTTACAAAACGAGCCCCACTTATTTTTCCAATTCCATAATGAAGTAGAATGGATTGTCAGGATATCGGTTTAGTCATGGGAAAATATTGTCACATGTCTCACGGCCCAACATCCATGCACCAGGGCTTGATTGTCACCGTGTTTCTATCCCCCCCTTCCTTGGCCGATTGACGTCAGCGTTTTGTTTCGATGATCGTACGTCGAAAATCACTCGGTATTTACCGACAAACTGCATGCATCAATGCGCATCTGATGTGTACACACCTCACAACCATGAGCCCATCGCGTGAAGTTCAACACGTGGTTAGGACGCGATGTACAAAAAGCCGAAATGAGTTGCGTAATCTGACTAGGGCTCACGGAATTCGTACGAGGTGTCACGACCGAATTCCGAGTTCCGAATTCCGGTTTATGTGTGATCAGATAAATGTTAACAAAACGAAAATTTTTTATAAACTGTAAAACCATACGTGGCGGGAATCAAATGCTTTTTTAAAAAAATTTAATTGACGTAATCCCAGAACGAACAAGGTGGAAAAAGCCTCGTAGAGTGATTTGAATGAGAACGAACAATTGTGGTCTGGTCTGGATAAATTTAGTGTAGACTGATGACAATAGAATAAATAATTTGGTCAAATTAGTCACGAATAATTGGTCGTGTCTCGATAGGAATGGGCGTGGAAAAATTCAAAATTGATCACGGAAATCTTTTTCAAAACTACATGGTGATTCATCAAAAGTTGTTGATTGGTTAGTCTCAGCAAAAATTCAAAACGATAACACATTATCGTTGATTTAATCTTTTTGACTTAGAGTATGCCGATAATATTCGCGTTGCTGATCAAACACGTACGGGTTATTTAAACACGTGTTGGATTGCCTGGCCGATTAAGATATCCTGATATTGTATGTACGCTATAGTTACAAGGTACAAGGTAATTCTTCAGGACTGGCAGGAGACTGCGTCTGCACTCACCCTTTGTGTGGACGGGCTGGGGATAGTCAATAGCTTCAAGTAACTGAGGCGTCTGATTGCAAGTGGCTTGTGTAATGCGGAGGAGGTCACATCACGAATTGCGAAGACCAGAGCAACACCATGGTGGCGACAGCATGACATTCGATTTTACCACAAGGGGAGCGTGTAAAATGTTACAATTCAGTGTTCTTCTACAGGGTTGCGAGACTTGACCTATCCGCCTTGAGGATGCCCGGCAACTATCCGTTTTCGACCATCGATGTCTCCGAAACATTGCTCGAGTCTGGTGGGAATATTGGGTGAGCAATGATGAAGTGCGTCATGGTGTGTTTGGTGCAGCTAGTCTTCCTCTGACTGAGATAACTGCTCTACGTCGCCTTCGGTGGCTTAGACACGTATTGCATATGCTTGTCCACCGTCTACCTTTTCGTGCTCTTTTCGTGCACGTGCTGGCCAGGAACGGAAGAAATAGTGTGGCAGTTAGGCTATGACTTGACGTAGAGGTATGCAGAAGTTGGCTTCGGTTTTGGCCTCGGTTGGTTCTTCCCGTCTTTGTGGTTGGGATCCAAGAGATGGACATCTTAGTTGTTTGTGGATGCTGAGAGATATGTCTCAGAACCGAAGTCCATGAAAAGAATGTTGTATCGTAAAAAAAACCGAATCGAAATTAACAAAAGAAGTATGGTGGAAATACAAAAAATCACAACTTGTTATTCTCGTTCTTAATTATTTCCCCCTGTTTTATACATTTTCTGTAATGCTTTATTTACACGATGTTGCTTTGGTGCTGTGATTGTTTTAGAGCCTGAGTATAATATACATTTATATTTGGTTTTATATTACTCTTGCCTTGACCGGTGGTGATCAAGCGGCCAACATCGTGCTGTTTCATTCTGCAGTTTGCCGAATCGAATCCATCTACCGCCGGTACAATTCCCTACGTGATAATCATCTGTTGCACACTGTCGTCTTAGTGCTAAAGGAAAGAAAGACACAAACAAAAGGTAAGTAATAGGATTTGCGTGAACTATTGGACACAATTCTGAAAGGGGCTGCCCGCGATTCGAATGGGATTCTACTGTCAAGCTTCATGAATGTGTTTGTATCCCGTAATAATTGGCCAGAAGAGAGCCAGCAACAATAGTCACAAAACCGGTGGTGTACACCCGGGGAAATTCTGAAATTCCAAACGTGTATAGACATAAATATTGATTGTATGTTACCTTCAGTGGATGCATAGTGCAAAATGCTCTGAAAAACTGCGTAAGCAAAAGATTTCGGATGCAAAAACGCTGCTGATTGCAAACACGGACTCGTTTCTCTCACAGCCTCAAAATAACGCTTGATGGATCTCGTGGACCCCGACGCGATAGTCAGACGGCACTTACACGAACAAGCCCACCGATTAGAGCTTTCTTACATTTATTCGCCCATGTCATCGATTAACGAAATTCACACATCTTCCAGTCATCAACAGCAAACCATGCTTCAACCACCTCAATCTAGTCATGTAGAATCCCAGAACCCGCTGTCTGACTCCCAGCATCTGAATTACTGGCACAAGTCTTCCTCTATATTCGACCAATATTATCATTACAGCGATGTTAAAACATTGCGATGACCACATTTCTAAACCAAATAGTGGATCTGATTTTCCTGTTACTCATTACCCGATCTCCGGTCGATAATTGGATGTCACCCCGATGCCACAAATGTTTCAACTTGCTAAATGCCAATCGAGAATTACACATAAGCAAAGACACTTTCTCCGATAGACGAGCAACAGGTGAAATGCAACTAGCCAATCAACTAAATCGATTTACCTCACACAGACATTATCTTGCATTGTATTGTACTGTATTGTATTGTATTGTATTGTATTGTATTGTATTGTATTGTATAGACTTTTGCGTACAATCAATAACGTCGTATTTCAGTCAAAAACTATGAGAGTAGAAATAAAATAGAAAAAATCAATTAAATAAATAGAAAATACAATCATCGCCTCGTGAAAAATATAAAAGAAAGAGTCCAGGAATAATCATAGCACATTGTAATAGGTTGCTCAGGAATACAGCTAAAACACGGTCACGTTTTGACAAAATGCGTGATAAATATGGGACAGTGGAGTTCCTATAGATAGTGGTTCTAGAGGATATGCAACGAAAAGCGGATCGTGTAGAAATTTGAGAGCGTCACTTTCAAAGATCGTTGTGCATAGGGCGCGTGGGATCAGAAAGAATTTTGTGAGCAAATTTCTCACATGCTGATAAGTGTTGATCACATAGTTTGAAGGACAATTCAGTTAGTGGTATGAAAGACACCCGGCTAATAATTAATAGCCCCCAGCGAACAATTTTAAAGTCGTTTTCTAGTAATTCGTTTGTAAAGTAATCAGATAGCCCTGCTAATAAAGGCCTGGCTGAGACAACCAAATGTTTGCCGTTTGTGAAGTAGAAGAGACTTTGGGACTGAGTCAAATGCCGACGAATGGTCCAGGAAGGCGCAATGCACAGATTTCACGGATGCGTCTAGGGACTTACAAATGTAGTGAATGAGGGAGGCGACAGCGTCCAAAATGGACTTGTTATATTTATAGGCAAACTGAAAAGGGTCGTCAGGAGGGTACATAGAAGAACGCCGGCGCTTAGGTATAGCACGCTTTGTCAGCTTACAACCAGGAGTTGTTAAGGCGATGGGCGAAAACGCTTTGCCAAAGCAGTATAACTGGTAGATTTTGGGATGGGAATGATAGTGACGGGTTTCTAACAGTCAGGGATAGCAGATGACAGTAATGATGAGTTAATCAGAGAAGTGAATGCATCCGTCAGTTCCACAGTACCATGTCTTAAAATAACTGAGGACGGACTGTCAGAACCAACCCCTGTAGTAATTTTCATGGTGCGCAGAAAATCGAGCACCTCTTCTCTAGAAAACTTGTAATTGTCATATCGTCACCGGTTTCAAATATAACCAGGGTATAATTGGAACGATGGATGAGAGCACGATTTATGTTCTCGATACCCGCAGAATTTTTCGCATGTTTATTTTTCTTCCC
This sequence comes from Fasciolopsis buskii, assembly GCA_008360955.1. Lineage (NCBI taxonomy): Eukaryota > Metazoa > Platyhelminthes > Trematoda > Plagiorchiida > Fasciolidae > Fasciolopsis > Fasciolopsis buskii. The sequence continues at coordinate 260,003 of LUCM01006754.1, forward strand.
ACACAACAGTCAGATGTCTTGCTAAAGGAATCGATTTTTGTTACCACTCAATAGTTGGCTGGCGAACGTCATGTCGATGCGTTGGATTTTCGCTTTTATTAGGTTGGAAATGTACCGCACGCTTAAGTTATTATAGGGTTTATGGAAGTGCGCCTTGCGTCTTCGTAGGGGTTTGAGCATCTGGGTGGAGATATGGCAACTTGAGACGAATAGTGTTTCCAAGAGACAGTGGATATCAAAGATTACTTTCGTCGTCTCCGTAAAACGCTTGGCACTGTCATTGAGCAGGGGTTCAAAAGAGAAACAGGCAGATGCGATTGATGGAAATTCGTGAAAAATTAGTCTGTTGTGTGCAAAGTTACGGAGGCGAACTCGGATTTGATTTGTCCTCCTGAAGGAATGGAAGGCTAACCCAGAGTACATTTTGGGCCCTAACAAAAGCAGACACTAATCACTACTTGAAATTGGAGCAGGCGGTTTCAGGGAAAATAAGTCAGGGTGGTTGGTAATAACGCTATCTAAAATGGAACCGCCTCTGGTGGGAGAAACGTAGAGGTCATTCAACTCAAACACAGTCACTGGTAGGGCAGATGTAAGATTGAAATTACCTACAATAATGTACAGATGATCCTCAAGAAGAGGAACAATAAATCCTTGGAAAAGAGGCGAAAAAAGATACGATATTTTATTGCGAGCTAAAGAGGGCAATGTATAAATTCGTTATAATGGTGCTGGTATGCCGAGAAAACCTATGATGACGCTGTATCACGAGACAGTCAATTCCGTTTAGCGAGTACGTATAAACAACTTCGGAAAGAGTTTATGCATGTTGCCACACTGTCTCCAGTCTTCTTCTTGTCCGAAACTCTGTCTTGCCGATGGAGTCTGAAGCGGTTTATCAATACTAGTGAATCAGCAGTGTCCGGGTTCAGCTAAGTTTCTTGTATGCAGATGACACACGTGTGAACATGGATCGGTGGTTAATGTGCTAGTGACAGATCCGACATTTTCGTAACCAGAGAGCGGATGTTGGTACTCAACAATACCGGAATGAACATGTTGGCTGGAAGGGTGCATTTAAGGGCTGCCTGTCCATGTTGAGAAACGGCACGGTTTTTGAACAAGTGTAATTCCGAGCGATAGTAGCGTCAAACGGAGAACACAACAGAACCAAATATCACACAGCAAAACAACAAACTATGATGACAGAATTGGAGAGCAGCCAGTCAAAGGGCGCGCGATTGCAAGAACAGGGTTCAACTTTGAGACAGTCCCGTCTTGCAACAACATTGTTCTCTTCCAAGATGCAAACCGTATATATAAAAGCATACCTACACTATTGTCCAGGCGACCGAGATAAATCTGAAACTTATTTGGATCTTCAGCCAGTAGCACAACGTTGGCCGCATATTCCAGCTCAGACAGACTTTTGTCTGTGCAAATATCAATGCTATTATTCTCACATGAGGATAGGGTTATTTGTGTATCCATCTCAGTGAAAAAGTTAGAAAAACAGATTGGGGAATGGAGACAACCCTGACAGATATCAGTTGTTGAGCTAAACTCAGGTGAAAGGTGGTCATAAGCACGAATTCAGCTCCGGTTGTTAGCATTCAAAGATTGTACGAATGAAGTGGATTTCTGTGGCACTTTCTTCAATGAAATGCAGAGCCAGAGAATTTTCAAAGTCAAGCAATAAGTGACGAATTATTTTTCGGAGATCATCGTGGAAACTAACAAACGCATCGGGTAGTCTGATCAGTAGAGTAAGGGAAACTCCAAATAGCCGACTAGATCCGCAAAGCACATTTGTCCGCCTTTGCATAATCTTGTTTGGAACTTCCTGTCGGGAACACGGACCTCGTGGTTTGTATATCGCGTTTACTGTCATTCAGATGAATTTCGCTTGGGGTACTAGTATCCCGTAGAGATAAGGCACTGTGCCTCAGAAATCTCTAGTCAACGCAAATTGATTGAGCAATGCGATCAATCAATTGCGGTTCCTCAAAGCAGTCTGATGGACCTAAGATGAAGTAGATTGACGAACAAGCTTTTCCCCTTTCGTACCGCCTCGGGGCAAGCACCACGCACACCAGGGTTATCGTTTCTGATGATATTTTGCTCTTCATGACTATTCGATGCTAATCTGTACGGTGAGTAGATGGTTTCGCGGCCAATGAGTTAAAGTGTCGCCTCATTCGTATCCCTAGTTCGGCCATCCAACATTCTTTATCGTTCTCAAAGTCAGCGACCAGGAATTTTGCGTTCATTTTTTCACTTGTGGTGACGTACAAATTGCACGACGAATTTCAACTTCGTTTGAAAAACTCACATGAAATATTTGTAAAAAAAGTAACGAATATGTGCATATCAGAATCGAAGGCCTTTAGGAATATCAAAGAGATGATGAGCCATCTGATGTATTATTTAAAGTGTTCCAAATATAAAAACGTGACGTGAGCAAGAATGTATGTAATGGGTCTTTTTTAAGACAGACTCACAAAAGGTTGCCCGTAACATCCACGAGGGTCAAGGGAGTTACAAGTGTGCAAGATAGGGAGAAAATTCATGAACCCATCAGCCAGCGTCAACATTCACTCGATCAGAATAAAGATGGCGGCGTACAGCCAACCCATTACGTACCCAAGGTAATCGTAACATACCAAATCACGTTGGGCTTTCCTGTTTTAAGGATTTTAAATAAAGAATGTTTGCGTCGAAGGAAATCTCCCAGTTGCAAACTTTTTCGTATTACTATCGCCATCAAATCGGAAGAGTAAAATTCCAATATAATTGCACATATTCACGGTCTTCTAAATTGTCGGACAGAAAGAATCTACGGACAAACTAATGAGTTGACCACATGGGGCTTAAATCTGAAGGGTGTGGCTGTACGCACCGTAGAGTCAAATAATCTAACCTAACAAAACAGCGGGTGGTAATTCATATATCGTCTATCTAAGTGTTACTCGGTGTGATCTCGCAACTCTACTGATGGGTCCGCATCGAGTGCACCCATTACGGACTAAAACAAGAGGAATCTAAGCTGGGACTATTTCATAAAGTCGACCCATGGAGTAGGTAGCTAAGTTGGACGAAGAAATTAGTGGATCCAGTAAAAACCATCGGTGAGTTTGGAACAAATTGCGATGGTGTTAGCATGACCATTGGTAAGAATAAATGAGTGCGTACGTGAACCGTGATCGAAAAAGTAACGGAAATATGCTAAAAAAGCAAGCGGTACAACGAGTAGGTTAAGTGAAACGTGCGCTTGGTCGGTTTCACGTTGTTGCAACTAATTGCACCTGGTCGTGGCAACAAGACAAGCAAATTCATACCGGGGATGGTAAACACGAATTGGAGAATATAAACAGAAAACAGTGGCAATGCCACACACGTGGATCCAATGAACGCGAAAGAAATTAAACAAGATAATAATAACAATATTCTCTTTATTTTCTTTGATCTATTAAGTACAAAGTCTGTAGTTTCCAAAACACACCCCTCAGTGGTTAGTGCGCTGCCAAAATTGGAATCGATTGGTGATGGAAGGACTCGAATCCGCCGCTACCCAGTCTGGATGTAATGACCGTCAGCCAGCTGCTCAAACACTCGTTAATCGGTTTTCCAGCCTTCTTTTCGCACACATCAGATGATCGATGGACCATATCCGACAATAGCTCAAACCATGAGTGTACTGATAAGTTTTTACGGCCAGCCACGTGATGATCGTTACGACCGGACTAATAAATCAGGCGAACGGAGACTGCAGCTTGCTTACCAGAATTCAGACCACGTGACCTAATGCAAACCGTGGTCGAATCACGGGATGATGATATGGAGAGACCAGACGTAACAGACAGAGGGAACGTCGCCAAACTAAATACATGAGGAGCATCAGGTCAGAAAAAGACTCCTATTTAGAAGTGCCAGAACGAATGATGCAAACGGTTGGATGGTTTGATCTTGTGCTGAAAAAAACTGGTTAACGAAAAATCAAGGAAGCCAAAGTAAAGCCTTCACAGTTGGTTAAGTACGAGTACGCGTAAAATTCCATGACTAGTGAAGGAGATTAACAATTAGTATGGCAATAACGCGGCAAGCTAGCTAGTCGTTATCCTGTTTTACAAAAGCATCAGTTTTCGGAATCGCTGAAAGCGTTGGCAGTAATTTTGTGAACTGTTTCTACAACATCTAGACATTTGCGGCAAGTGGCAGACCGCTTTTCATGGATGACTCCGGTACCGTCTTCCGATGCAGTATTTTCATCGACTGATAAACACCTCGTAACCGCCGGGTCGAATTAATGCGCGAAGCTTTGGTCGAGGCGGTTCATGTGGTGGAATCGAGGTTCACAAGTGAACTCTTCCTGAATTACTCTAGACCATGGAGACCGAACAACAGATGTGTGAATGAGGATCAGAGCGCATTCTTTCATTAAATTTATTGGGGAGATTGTTCCGAGTCACGCAGAGTCATTGTTCGAAAGGGAGGGTAATATGCGTGCATGGTAACAGTCCGTCTATGACCTTGAATCGAGCGGTCAAAAATGACGAGTGTGGTTGGCAGTTTGCCGCGACATGAAGAACTTTCTACTCAAATGCACCAGCCAACTTGGGCGTCGACCAACAGTTGATGGGGCGTACAACGTTAGCATACTAAGGTTTTTCCTATTATTTTATCGCTGTTCGGATCTGATTTCAGACAAAAAATATGGCGATTTGGATCGAGAGATTATGTTGGCGTGAAATCTAAAAACGTTTGAGACTTTATGGAATATTTGTCCAGCGAGTTGTCAAATGCGCTTCCAGAATTTCTGGGTCACAGTATTTACCGTCAGCTGGAGAAATACGAGATACGGACGTACAACCTAACAACGGTTTCGCAATACGCCACAATTCGTATTGGCTCTTATCGATCGCAATTGTCACCAGAATCGGTTACTTTAGGGGACATTGACGCTATATATATTTGTAATGCACTAGAAGGGGATATGATAGTTCCCATTTCCGATTTTATAGGTTAACAAAATTTTAGTTGGATATGGAGAATCAACCGTTTACAGACTGGATATCTACTGTTGGCAAATAACTCAATCCAAAACGTGAAGATGATACGAAAATCTAAGGTGACACAGAACTTTCATCTTATAATTCTTGATTTATATGGTAGGTGGTTGAAACCCTTCGGGGTAGCATTCTAGGGCACAGCCCGAAGGTCTACACGTCCTGGATACTCCAAGCTCTAACCCAAGGCCATCCTGAACAGCCGTGCGCCGGAATCACATGAGTTCGCCGAAGGGTGTAAGCGCAATTCACCGATTGTGCAAGTTTTCAATTTTAACTTGTCGTCATGCGGAAATACACGGTCTTCTCTCCACAACAACCCCGTAATTCAGTTACGAAAACATTTGGCCCCAAAGTAGGCGGAATGAGCACTGATTGTGTTGAATTCCATTGGGGTCAGCAATTTGGATCATGCAATTTCTTTTTAGTGAAATGTGACCCGCGTTTGCTTCTTCTCAACCGCAGAATTTTGTATCAGATTAGTAACTGCTTCTCAGTTAGCCAGACTTGAAGCACAATTAGGGTTGGAAATGATCTTCATAGATGGGGAGAGGTTTGACAGCACCACCACGCGGTAATTTTGATAGGGTTAAAAAGCAGCGGAAAAATACTGCCGCGAAAATAAGGAACAGTACTCAATAATAGTATCCCTGATACGTCGCGTCCCGTGAAAGAAAAAAACACTGAAAATTGGTGCACTTAGACCTGGCACATAGCTACGCACTTGGCACACACAGATGCACGTACACGACAATACACATCCCTGGACGGACAGGCATCAGTGCCCGAATGTGCCCGTGTGGAATGTGAATGTGGCTACTATTCTAACACTGCTAACTGTGTGCTAGTGGAAACGCGTTTTCCAGTGCAGTTTAACTATGGAAATCGATAAGTCGTGGATATGTTTGTTAGTAGGCAGACCAGGGTTATACCGTAGGCGATCAGAACGAACGAACGAGTGTGAATGTTTGTTTGAGGGAATTTTTGACGTGCACCGATGTACCACAACTGACCGTTCAACCAGATGACTGCTAATTACGGGCATAAGGAATGTGTCGAATAGATCCCATTCCCCTAAGTGGATGATCACACGATAGCCAGAACGTTATTAAGCTTTGGTTCACGTGACCGTCGGAATGTTCAATGGTTGCGGGTGTGTACTGTTATCAGGCCTGGATCAGAAATGACTTGCTAAATCAGGGTTGATTGAAGTGTGTCCGTCGTCTTCCTATAATGAGAGGAAAAATCGTGAATTTCTGTCTGTAACGATGGGTTTGTTGTGCGGCGGGTGATAACGTGTCTGAACTTTCGACTTCGTCGTCCGTTCAAAACAGACGACCTTCGGTACCACAGTCACTTTTTCCAGGTGTCTGAGAAACACTGGAGTCAAATTTTGAATGTGAAGAATGAAATAACTGTTTTTATTTCAAACGAACTAATTTTTTTAAGAATAGAAAATGAACATTTAACAAGGCACGTAAGTATTGGGTAATTTATTCCCTGACCAATCAAGTGCATACAACAGATAGCACGAAATTTCGTGTTCTAAAGTTAGAGTACCCCATTTTTCTATCAAAATGCAATCAAGGGAGCCAGCTGCTTTTCACATGCAGTACCTAGCTAGATTTTCAAATTTACGCTGCTATTACCTGGACGAAATGTAGTTTCGTAAAATTGGAGAATCCGTCAATTCAAGATAAATAAAGGTCACTTAAATACCGCCAGAAACGTTGAGAAAATCGAGATTATGGCACCTAAGATAATGCTGAGGAGGAACCGTGTACAAAAATTTCATTAACCATTCGTACAATTTGGCCAGCTCACATAAGTGCACCTGCAAATTACACGGAATGGTCATCCCGAATGCCAATCGATGTTTACAATGGAAGAAAATGCCCACAAGGGGTACTTGGTGATACGCTTAGTCCACGTTTTCAGCTAACTGGAACTTCATAAATAGATTGATGTTGCAAAGCATATTTTGGGAGATGACGAAATCGGCGCTACCAGTCTCTGCAGTCAGGGAGCACTGCGCAGAATCACTATCAATAGAAATACGTTTACAATGACAAGAAGCATGAGCAGAAGACCGGAAGTCAGCAAATGAATTGAAATTTTTTAGAAATTGCGGAGGTAAACATCCAAGTCTTCTTCAAATTATAAGCGCACTGAATGTGGCCCACGTGACTACGTTTATAGCACTGAAGATAACGAAAACGCCAGGCTGTATGGGGAATGTTCCTGAGAAAACGATTTACTCTTGTTCTATCCGCTGGGTGAGGTATCACTGAATGAGCCGGTTGGTCGAAGAGCACTTGATTTCATTCTGGGAACACGAGACTGTTTGAGACAGCCAGACATGAATATAAATTATACGTTGGCACGGACAGTACTATGCAAGCCTTCTAACTGTTCACAATTTATTCTTCTTGTCAGAAAACGGGAATCCAAACAACAAATAAACATGATAACGAAGCGAACCTAATGTCTGTTTTAGCGTTCGGGGATAGTACTATTGATTTGTAACCGCAGTAATAAATGCAAGAGCACGTGACCCGAAATCCTGGACTTACGGAAAGAGCAGAACACAAGGCGAAACAAAATTCGAATTCTTACATGACGGAATGTTGTGTGTGTGTGTGTGTGTGTGTGTGTTAATGACGTAAAGTGGCTAAATACCTTCCAGTTCAGTCAAAGGCACCCCAAAATCTCTACGGCCCGTGGTAATCCTGCAGACGGTAATGTACTAAACGGAAGACCAGGTCACATGGGAGTTCCTGTTGATCGCCGAAGTTTGTTTCATTCAAAAGTGACGTACATTTTCCCATTTCGATCCTGCGTCACATAAACTTCGCCCAAAGAGGGAAAAACATGACCGCCTAATTAAAAAGTGTCCAAAAGAGAAATGGTTTGTAACTTCTGCTCTGTTTTCTTCTACATACCTTTCTAGTACAGCCAATGACACCTGTCATGGAAGATTGAAAAATCGAACACGTAACAAAAAAGATTTTTTGTATACTCTGACTCCGTTGCCAACCCGTTCAGGCCCTTCACATCTGTGCTATACGAGTAGAACGAGAAAACACTGAATTTTAGTAGACCCATGCGAATGAAGTACGAAGATCATCTATCTCTCTATCTCTCAGCTAGGACGTAATAATTCCACAATGGAATCATTTGCATTCGCATATCATTACTAACAAAAAGCGTCTATTGAATTTTCTCGTTTCAGACTTCTTTTGTAGTTATTTTTTGCAAAAGCTTTGCTGACTAGCAACCTGATTTCATACACTGTGTTTGCCAGCAAAATGCTACTTCCCAGGAATAAATCTCCCAAACAGTGGTTCGTATCAATTCACAGTATCTCCGATATCGGGATGGACAACCACAACCAATCATGGTTAACCGTACGAAATGTCTAAATATGACGTTTCTGTTCTACTTGTTGCAATTAACAGAAATGGCAAGGAAGGATAAAATCTGGACACATGGAAGCCACATAGGAAATTGCTGTTCGTTTAGTTGTTCTACTTTCTTTCATCGTTCTTTGCTCTGACTCCATCTATTCCCATCTGCTCTCACTGCACTACGTGTTGCTTGGCACATAGTCTGAAATCAGACAAGCGTTATATATATATATGCATATATATATATGGATATGTATATTAAACTTCTGCAGAGAAAGAACTTAATAAGAAAAGAAGAATATACTGTGACGAAGGTGTCCTGGTGCACCGGAGTCCAATGGAAACGAACTCAGGTGGTATGGCGTAGAGATACCTTTCTGTTACATTACTTCGACCCATACTATAGCTGACCTTCTGAAAGATTCCAAAACGCGTCACTGTGAATTGGCAGCTGTTCCGTCTAACTGTCACTTTTTTGTTTACTGGCTTAAGAATGAACACAGCAATCCCCTGTTTTCTTGTGTGATTCTGGGCACATGTTTGAGGTTTCCGTCGGGTTAGTATGGCGAATCGGGTCCATCAGTTTCAGGTGGATACAGGTTGTGTATTGTGACACAGTTCGGCAGAACTACAACTCCCCATCGGATCACTCGACATCGTCGAACACCACCAGCAAAATGTTCCGGTTTGTAAACATAAATCTCGAACCCCTGGAAGTCAGACAGATTGTCAAGGCCGTCCTGACCAAAGGTTGAGAATACGCGCCTCGTTTAATCACATTCGTAGTTATTCCAAGACAGATGCAAAAAATATTGGACTCAAACGTTGAGTACATCAGCTTGGATCTGTATATTTTGGAAATCATCCCAAGGTGATCTGTTGGCCTAGATTTTGTTTTTTTTTGTTCTGACCGGTTGCATTAGTTAGCTGTTTCGTCCGATCCTTTTGATACAATCCATTCGACTAACCAAATCGCAATGTTCGTACGGGGATGCGCATGGTTTGTTTGTCTTCACAGTTTGTCCGCCACCCTCACGATCGCGAACAGGAAGACAATGTGTTCGGAATTCGGTTGGCTGAATTTCGCTAGAATTGAAAAACAGTTGCACTCGCTTTTCACGCCGATCTTTCATCACGTATGTCGCCCGTGCGGTAAGCTGAATGCCGACTGTCTGCTTCTGAAATGGAGGACTGTCGAAAACGATCTACCACGAAATCATGCTGAAGGTGGATGCCAAAAGTCGATCAAGGTTCCGAAGCACAAAAATCTTCCTATCGAACCCTGGATTAGTGTAGCCTTGTTTTGTGGTACGACTCTTATGTCTCTATGAAGCGTGAGACGGAAATGTCACAATTGTTTTGCAGTCAACTGTTGCACTAATCCGAAGCACTAAATAACCTTTATCTATTTAAAAAGTAAAAAAGATAACTAATGCGGACGGTTAGCACTTCGTTTACTATTTTTCATTGCCGTTGATTTGTGTACAATAATTTCAGCCAGCGACTACGATAAAAGCCTACGGAAGTTTGATTTCCCACACCAAAAAGATAATGCTGTCTTGGTGACAAAGACGAAATTTCCGTTGTAAATCAACTTGCGCGGCAAAACATTCGGGTTGGTTGATCAATTTAGGACAGAGCCACGCAAAGCTAACAGGTCTGCACAACCACTATTAGGTGACAGCGTTGTAGAAAGTGAATTGGTCATTGTGAAGATAGTGAATTTTGTCTCGGCCCGTTCATTACCCCAGGTCCAGGATCAACACAGCCGCGGTGACATCGCACCGATTAAGTCGATCGATAATCCGTGCGTAAAAGGCCGCAAGAGAATGTCAGTGAATAGCGATGGGTCGAATTAGCCCGCGGAAGAACTGACCTGTGGATGTTCATCATAGAAGATCAATACTAGCCTTTTTATTTTGATTAGGAAACGAACATTTTTGTCTGCTTGGTGATAACAGGCAATAGCGGTCGAGAGATAGGATTAATTGATGATTTATTGTCAGAGCAGATCAGACGTCTCCCTCCTTTTTCTGTTACAAAACGAAAACCAACTGAACACATGGGTGCTATTTGGAATTTCCTGTCGATTAGCCTGAGTTGCGTTCAGGATGACGGTTCGACTTGTTTAGTGATATTCGTTCAGCCAACCACGTTTCTGAAATTGGATGTGGTTGTCATCCGTTCGTTCTGTCAACGTAACTGTCAAAGCGAACGAGGGTCACGGGACACGTCAAGTGTCAGGTGGAATGTGACAGCTGACGTCGGTTCAGAAACATAATTGGAGTTAATGACCTTGAAAATTGGTGTAGTGTCTGACCTGTATGCCGCCACATTGATTTGGTTGTCAAAGTATAGTGATGCTCTCACTGGGCTCCGGCTGCTGCTGGTCTTTCTATTTTTATATTTTTCGGGTCGGTCTCCCAACTCTCTCGGAGATTGCTGTCCCAGTGCAAGCTGCATTGGTCGATGGTTTAAATAATGCCCCGTTCGTTTAGCCCGACATTTGGACCGCAACTGCTTAATGACCCGTGGAGTTGACGTGGCCAAGCGCAAGAGTAGTAGAATTCAGTTTACTATAGAGACATCATTGTGTCGTAAGCAATTACATACGGATCAAATAGTGAGTCTCAGGAGACCATAAGGGAGTGTTTACACGGAATTCGTTCAAAAGATCAGTAGGTCGAGGCTGAGAAAGTACGAGCAGAATTATTTTTTCGTGATTTTCCTAACTGAACGGCTGATCAGGGAACTTCTTAAGAAGAGCCATTACGGAATTAAGGCAGGAAGGGTGCAAGGAGGACTATTTGGCCGCAGCATTATCCGACCACATATGCAGAAGGCATCAGCAATGATCGCAAGAATTCTGCAACCTCAAAGCACTGCAACTGCTCATAAATCGTTCGAAGCCATGAGAGGACTCATTTCAGGACCAAGGAAACAGGTCAAAACCGAAAACGGAAGGAAATTCACACAGTCGTGTGTGGACTGTGACAAAGTCAGCATCCGTCAGACTGGGAGGAACTCTTCTACAGGAAGGCACGAGTTTAATTTGACCAAATGAAAAAATCACCCACTTTCTACCAGGCTCAAGAAGGATGCTCTTCTAATCTGAATAGAATCCAATTTTTTGACCTACCAACTAACAGCATCCCAAGAATTCTAAGATCCGGTCACTCTTCAAATATCTCGATCAATAGGCGTACTGAACTGGATCGCATGAACAGTCTGGTGAGAACTAAACAACGTAATTAAAGAAAAACCCGGCCATTAAGCTGACAAATTAGAATCTGGACGATTAACACTTGTGAATCCCAACTTCAGGTGGGCACAACTACAATTTCAAATCAACGAATGCCAACAAAATCAAAAAGAACCCAGCCATGCTATGTCAGACATCAGGCTGATGACAAGAATTCCCGAGGACCAGATAATCCTTTGTTTCTTTTACCCTTTGCTTTCTTTGTTAGGTTCTGCTTGCTTGACGTATAGATTGCAAGATGACGACATCCATGCCTAGGCGCACTTGGTTGTCACGTTCTCCAGTTATCATGTTCGTACTAAAAGGTCAGTAGCGTGTCATGCAAGGGGTCAGGGCTCTTCGGAGAGGGCGGTCGCAAGCATCCTGATCTGAAATGTGCAACGCTGGAAAGAAAATTCATGAGCCGAAGGCCAGTTAAAGTATCAGCCAACGTCAACACTTAGACAGTCAGAAGTAAGATGAGGGCACACAGTCAACCCGTTACACTGCTCTCCTCCACGAAAGAGCACTGCCCACAGTGCTCATGCACCCACTTTGCTCCGTGACCACAACGTTCCGAATTCGCCCTTCGGGTAGACTGACTAGATCTTCGATCCCAGTGTTCCATTTTCAAGGCCCATGCATGTTACCGTTTTGGTCCCGTGACCAGGGCCAAGGAGTCTGAAGGGCTGTACATTTAAAACTTTGGAGCTGGGAGGCCCTATGTTGAGCAAAGTGTCATAAATTCATTTTCAACCCAGACGTGTTTCTGATTATATATTTATTCGAGACGTGTCAAAATCCTATGACTCAACGATCGACACGAACCGATTTGACACAAGGGGCGGATCAGTTTCTTAAAAACATTGGTTGTTAATTTGATTTCCATTTCGACGTGTTTTTGATGAGTATTATGTTGCACAGTGATGACGAACCGATGACGTCATTAAAAGACTCAATGCACAAGATTGGGAATTATCGCACGGAGATTGTAAATGTTATGGGACTATATTGAAACGGCACAGCGAGGATGAGAAACGAAGTGAACGTATTGGTAAATCATGCGACAGGGATCAGCAATTGAATGGTATGTGACACGTTTGCAGAATCTGTAACGTTAGACAAGAACTATGGCCCACGAAAAACCGACAGAGATCAATCGCAACGTCCCGGACAACGAAGACGGATCATTTCCGGATAAACCCGGCCAAAAAAGCAACCCCGCCACCCAAAAAAGAATGGAGAAAAGTAGATATGAAGTTTGTACTTTTAGTTTTTATTGAAGAGAGTGAACTTGGGACATGTCATTAATAATTTGCGTGAAAAGGCCAGCTTTTCGGTACCTTTGCCTCTAAACGAACTCATACAAGTAGTTGTCCACTAAAGATCGGTGTGTCACATTGGCGTTTATTTTGCATCTTGTAGACGTGCCAAAGAGATTCGATGGTTTGTGTGTGAGCTCAAGTCTTTGGATCAACAAAGCTTTCGGTATGATTAGCCGTTTCATGAGTATAGTTCATGTCAATCATGGTTTCAATTCCCCGGTATGATGCCCACATATCGGAGATGTTGATTGAGCCGGGAGCAATGCGGGCCTGGATTGTGTCCATCAAAGTGGCCGCAGTTCGATCTGGTACTGCATACATGAACGCCTCTTTAGTTGCCTGGCAGATCCCTCCAAAAATCCATTGCTGGGGAGGGAATCGCCCTGCGTGGTTTTCACGGCGTTTCATCGATCTCGACGAGTACACCTGGGCGACCGAAAACTGTTGGAGTCTGCAAAAGCCGCCAGGCGCAAAATTCGCGTAGAAAGTTCCTCCAGTCAACAGCGGTCGTGTGGTTATTAGGTAATTTCTCTGAGCAGAATTTAAATTTTGCCAAATTTTTGGACCAACAATACACGAATAGAATTACTGTTCTAAACTCCATCCCAGACCGCTCCAGCCAAGTTCCCTTTCGAAAACCCGACACTGTCGGGCATTACACCTCCACCTGTCAGAAACAGTTGAAAGTTTCGTTTGGTGGCCATTGTTGCATAAGTTTTACGTCCAAACGGAGAAACTTCTCGCACAAAATGAGCCTAGATGCGGATAAGGAATTGTTTTCCCCAAAATAGGTCAAGGTTGTGTGCTTCCATTAAATTGGAGCTGGCAAAACGTGGCGGGGCTTAACTTTTCGCGCATCCAATTTTTTTGTTTTAGTGGCGGGGCATAGCTAGAAAAGATCCATGAGAACACACGTCCCCTCAAAAGCACATAGGTATTGTCCCGGGAAATGACAAAAATCAATACCGATCGATAATAACCAGTTCAAACGATTGTTGGGAGGAGGAACAACCAGCGGTTGGCCTGTTCGGCCGTGCTTCTTCTCTGGTTTTCGGCGTCCTAATGACATTCTGGAAGAAAGATAGGATTGGTTCCGACCAAACAGCCCCTTTGGTCTAGTATCAGTTTTCTTACACTGTCCTCTCTTTGAGATAGCACTATTTTCCGTGCCGTTTGTCGATATTCTGATCGTCTTGCCATCTTCCATTTGCACCTCAATTGTTCATTTCACGACCGGGAAAGCCTATGGGGGACAAATTCCACTTCGTTATAGTTAGTAATTTTGTGGCTGGTAGATAGGCTTCAGGTGATTGCAGTGAACTGTCAATAATTTACCAACCCGGCCACTTACTTGTCGTATCACACAAATCGTTCGTGACCTTACGAATGTGACTTCATACGGCCCCTTACTTGTTTTGTAAAACTTATACAGTGACCCCTGCGGCGAACACGGTGTGTTCAGGAGCACCTGGTCTCTAACGTTATATCCGTGTCCTTTGTTCCGTTGGTCATAGATTCCCTGTTGGTGTGTTTGTGCCCTTATTGCGTTTTTGACGAAAGGCCTACTGTAGTCTTCCTTAACAAATCAGGGTGTACACAGTAAGATCTCCCATCGGAGGCGAGCGGGCGGTGTCATCAGTTCTATCGGTAGGGGTAACTCGTGACCCAGTTTAAGGTATGCGGGGCTGTATCTTATGCTGGTCTGAAGGGCTGAGCGATATGCTAGCATATACAGCGGTAAGACGTCATTCCAACAGTCGGTTTTAAGTTTCCACGACACCTTGGAGAATCCTTTTAATGGTCCTGTTGGTGGATTCGACTAGCCCGCCCCCCCGTGAATCATAAGGTGTCTCCCTCGTCTTCTATATCCGCAGCATACTGCTTGCTCCGCGTAGTAACTAGCTTTCGAATGCCGCACCTTTATTCGAGTGTAGGCATAAGTGGGGCCCTTGTCGACAAACCCACTCAAGGACGAAATCATTTGCGACCCTGGCTGGGTCTTGAAATCCATTGGGTGTCACGTCGTTCCACTTCATGAAATAATCAGTCATGACAACAATAACCGATTCAGATTCGGCGTCATTGATAACGGGCCCTTAATGTCTATGACCAGCTTTTGACTTGGTTGGTCTATCGTCATTGGTTCCTTGGGGCCTCTCGGTTTAGTCATTGGGTTCTGGATTACTCAGCATGAGGAACATGACTTACACGGAGTCAGCACATCCTCGCCCCTACGAGGCTACCAGTAACGCTCAAGAATAGTTGTCTGTGCTTTTATTTGGTCACTGTGCCCAACTTGTTCTTGTGTCCGGTCAAGAATGGCTGCTGCCTTCTGCCTAGGCTCCACGTCAATGACTAATTGCAATTCGTTCTATGCCTGACATAGCGCCTTTTCATCCTCCGAACTGGCCCGTATTTCACGGCCAATGGTTCATGTCGATTTCCTTTCTGGCAATTATGAATTCACGAGATGGACTGACCATTCGATTACTCGTCTACCGATTAGGCTTCATGGGTGGTTAATATAATCGCGTTCGCTGTGTGACGAAATCAGCATTAGAGTGTCTCAGCCCGGGACGATGCTCACAGATAAAATCGCATTTCTGTAGTTTCTGTTTCCACCTCGTTACTTGGCCCTCAGGCGCCTTCAAGTTGCTCAACCACCGTAATGAATGACTTTCCGTTCTTACTTTCAACCGATTCCCTAAGCAATACGGTCGGAAATAATTCACAAAGCAACCTAACGACAAAACCTCCTTCATGTGATGGAATCTAAGATACGGCCGGTGTAATTAATGATCATTTCCCCAGTTCCCATGGCTAGATCACTAGCGTCGGTAGCCAAAATGAGACTTCCAGCATCATTGTAGATATCGGGGAGCCCCAGAATGGACGTTGATGTTAAGAGCGTCTTCACCTCGAGAAATGCTTTGCCACATTTCTGTAACTCAAAAATCACGTTCTTGATTTGTGAGCCGATGTAAGGGGGCAGCAATTCGTGCAAGGTCTTTCACAACTCTTCGATAGTAACAAGCCGGTCTCAAAAAAGAGCGCAGCCGTTTTCTTGCTGTAAATATTGGCCAGTTAGCATTTGACCTGGTCGGTTAGAATTCCATTTGGTGTAATAACACGGCCCAGAAACATCACTTGGTTGAATAAAAAGTAACATTTTGCTTCAGGCTTCCCTCGTAGCAACCTTATGTTTACTTCTTCTAATCTCTGGTTGTGTTCGTTTGTAGATCTCCCGTGAACTGTGATGTCTTCAAGGTAGATGACACACCTCTTGGGAACTAAACCTTCTGGAACTTTGTTCAGGAGCATGTGAAAATTTGCAGGAGCATTCGTCAACTTAAAAGGCATCGTCTTGAATTCGTACAATCTGCAGAGGGATAATGAACGCGGTCTTTCCCCTATCTGACGGATTTACCTCAACCTGCCGGTATCCAGCTGTTGGGTGCAGAGTTGAAAACCATTTAGCACCGCGTTAGGCATCAAACGTGGCATCGGTGATTGGGAGTTGACCTAGTCCATTCAACCTCCGATAGTCTATACAAAGCCCAAGGCTAGCGTCCGACTTGTTGACTAAAATTATGAGGGACGACCACGAAGAGAACCACGGACGAATTAGTCTTTCTTGGTACATTTTAGTAGTAGGAGATTGAATGTTTTCCTGAAATAATTCACCATGTAATATCATCGCTCAACTCACCATAAAGAAACCATGGAAGCACTGTACAGCTATTTCATCCAGCTTGTTAGGAATCATGAGCAGTGCATATGGACCGCACCCGAACTGGGACGCGAACCCAGGGCCAAACGAACGATTCTGAGTCGAACGCCTTAGCCATTACGCTACCGGGCAGGCTCTGAACGTTTTGTTCAAATTTACCACATGATGTTACACCTCGACTGCGAATCAAAAATATCAGAGTAGGAATGCTTCAACTCAGATAGCGTCTTTGTAATTCTAACCGTCCGCGGCCTGCCGTGGCTGTAAAGCCCCGAACACCTTTAAGTAGCCGCTCTATCCTCCTTCAGTTTACTTCTTGCGTGGGGTACTGGGACAGTTAGTCGCCAATTGGAAGCTATCATCATGTCCCCCTTCTTACTCAGGAATTCCATTCCTAGAGTCGCGTCTCGCGGATGCTCGCGAAAGACGAGGAACAAATGAGTTACATATAGCTCTTGTGTTTATATCTTTAAATTAGCCCCCTGAACCATTCGATGGGGTCACTTGTAATGTCGCTTCGGAAATGGTACCACTGTTAGAAACGAGGCATTCACTGGCTAACGAGTAACAGGTACCGGCATCGATCAAAACAAAACATAAATTCCATTTAAACGATCACTCATGAGCAGCGGTTGCACATACAAATCATTAATAGTGAAAACTGAAACATATAAACGGACAACACATTCAGCCTACCTGCGTTGTGTCCATGGCACTGAACCTTCCAAATCTCGCGCAGTATTTAATCCACGATCGCGGCCTAGGCAAACCAGAGTTCTATGGAGGAGACGGTCTGTTGGTCACCCGGCTGTTAGCGTTAAGGCGCTGGACCGCGGAACTGCGTTGGACTGGTTGGCAATACTTGCTGGGTGCGCGACAAACCCTCATTCTGTCCAACGTTTTCCAGGGCTTCTGTGTCGACTTGGGTGTCTTGCAATTAAATTTGATCCGTAAGGATTCATCAGCTAGGGCCACGGAGAATCGTTTGCAAGCCGAAAACTCGTGCTCCTGTTGCTGATGTGAAGCGCACGCATTTGCCATCAAGTCCAAAAGCGATCAACAAAACTAATCTGCTGACCCTCCTGTCAAATGTTTTCGGTTCACCAGCTGTTCACTCCAGTATACCGGGAGCTTCTATGGTCCGAAGAGACGATGCACGGTCAATCTAGTTTGATCAGCTGACGTACTTGCGTCAAAATCTGAAGTGCGAGTTATTTTAGCCATGCCATCTGCCAAGGAACTTAAAAGACTTCTGATTTCTCGCTAGATAGAGGGAAACCCGAAGCTCCCAGGACTCGAAATCATCTCCTGGATGAATTAGTGGAAGCCATCGCGGCATCAGTCTTCAATGGGCTGCATTCGGATCCCAAATATCACCAACCTTGGACTTCACACTTGGAGGGCTATATTCCGCACACATCCTGCTCGCGATGCCAAACTGCAATGTCAGATATGGATTGCGACTCGCGAAAAACTGACAGATATCAACCCCAACGCCCCGAACAGCGAAAACACACGTCACCTCAAGAGTATATGGGTATTGTCCCGGAAAACGATGGAAATCAATACCGATCGATAATAATCAGTTCAAATAACTGTTGGGAGGATAAACAACCAGTGGTTGACCTGCTCAGTCGGGCTTCTTTTCTGGTGTTCGACGTCTTAAAGACATTCCGGAAGACAGATAGGAGAGAGACTGATTGGTTCCGACCAAGCAGCCCCTCTAGTCTATTTTCATTTTCTTTACAATTCCACAGGCAAATGACCCAGTTCAATTTTGCGTGATCAGTTTTATCGAAGAATAATCCGTGCTGATTCAAACTGACCTAGTTAGTACGTCACGTGCACGTGCTTGCGCGCGCGTGCATGAGCGCGCATGCGTCTGGCCCGGTCGATTTCGCCCACATGGCACAGCTGATCAGATTTGTTTGTCTCCGGGATGGGGTAGTCGTATTAAAATGATGCCTTTTGGGCACCTATGACAGCCATAACAGAAACATGAAGTAGATTCACGATACTTCCAACAGGCGAGCAAAACCTGACTACTTATGAAGTATGCTGTTCTTCTCAATGCATCATATGCCTGGAAAAATTTGAACAACGTTTCGTCGACACTAATGGGATTTTCGCAACATTTATTCGCTTTTTCAATCCAGACGCGCAAGTGATTTCAACTTTTCCAGTCGTTTCATATGCCTTCACACCCAGAAACTGCAAACAGTGATTCACTTCTTCTTAGGAATACATTACTTAATTTTCATCTATGATAAACTGCCTGAGATCTTGTCTTAGGCCTCATGAAGTAGGGTGATCTCCACTTTAAAGAGTTTCATTCAGTTTGTTAACAGTCGAAGTTTTTTCCATCTATCCTTTAATCCACAACAATCTGGTGGGAGATAATCAACACAACTAGCACATGCAATCATCGAAACTCGCGTGCGTTTCAGAAAAGTGCAAACCAAATGGCAATACCAAACTCAGTTTCCAATCTGGGAGCATTGAAATCGCGAGTGTTCGATCCAGCGGCAAAACTTAGTTGCCGAGACTTCCTTAGTTCGAATCGCTTTAGTGCTAACCTTTGCTATCCGCTTTCAGTACGTCTGATTAGAATGTGCCTTACTGCATGCTCTTCTTGTCATGTGATCTGTGTGAACCGCTCTCCGTGTTAGGCACACATATGGGCGGCTCACCTGTGCCGATCAGTTTGGTCCTTTTTCCGGACATTTGGCACCTGGCCTAAATTGTTTGTTGGTGTTGAGATAGTATGCTGCGTGGGTGAGAACGTTGGCATTCGATTTACGACACGTTCGCCTGGGTACTTTTGGTTTAGGAAAAATCTATGCCTCAGGCGGAAGAACCGTGTCGCAGCCGAGAACTGATCAGCATGAGAACAGAACTAATGGTTGACCCTCGGAATGTGGGAAGCATGAGTATCCAATAGCCATTCATTGGAAGAATGCCGCACCTCGACAAGATAGGTTTGAGAATACGGATCCAGCGGTAAGTGTAAGGCGGAAGCTATGATTAACCCTTCAGAGTCCTAGATTAGGAAGGAATAACGTTGGAAAGGAAGATTACTTGTAATGGTTGCTAAATCACATCACTAGCCTTTTGATACGTACGATCCCTTAAAACGAGAATCGTTACAAAAACGCTGGTAGAATAAAATTTCTGTCTGGTTTCGTGGGTTCGAATCCGACTGCAAGCATGTGGGAGTGTCTGCAAGAAAATATCATTGGGGATTGGAAGCCTGAGAAATCCGCATCATATACTATCGAGACGAAATTCCGGTAACAAATGTTGATCAATCAAACAAATTAAGCCGTATATAGAGAGAAGAGTTGACCTTATTGTAGTCAGTCAGTGATGACTACCTAACTCCAGGAAAAAAGGCATTGTTGTGGAATTGAAATTTTAAAAAAATGAATAGCATTCTAAACTTCCTTGAAACAACGATATTACTCATCTTGAGGTCAAAAGAGCAACTCAAAATGGATAGCAGCGTGAATGTCATTTACATGTTTTAGCACACATCGTTAAATTTGGAAGCTAACGAGATAAATCAAGTTTTTGGTGTAGCAATTTTCGAGGGTGCTGTGTAATCGATGTTTTCCTTTTTTATACCGCTATCTTCCTTTATTGATGAAACAACAAAGTGCGTCATTTTCAGGCAACTGGCAGTAGCCAACAGAAGGTTTTCAGTTGAGGAAGTTGACCGGTACTGGGAGGATTCGAACTCGCTACTTTCCCGTGGAGTTGCCGTGATTTTGACCAATTGAAGAAATGTCCAAAAACCAATAAACCAACACAAGCCAATAACCAGTGAGTGTGTCAAACAGCATCAACACTGAAATAGCCAAGCTAATTCGTCGTCCAATGGGCTACACCTTACAAAAGTGTGATATTCAATAAAATCCCAATAACAAGGTTAGTTCCGCGAACAACTCCCAAGGTCAAATTTCTAGACTTGCCAATCTAGCAAGCACGGGCCCGGCGAGCCTCCGAAACCAATTGTCATCCGTCTGATTTGTGGTAGATAAAAGGGACGAGAAAACTCGTTAACTCGAGTCACGCAAGTGTAACACTCACGGTATGTAGTACCCACAACGTCAAAACCAAAATGGCAATGCACACCTTGCCTGTTTCAGTGGAGGCACCAGTTTAACGTTGATACGCCGGATTATTTTCAGGATTAGTAGCGTGAGTGACATTTGAAAACAAATGCATCAAGATGAACAGAATCCAGACAAGCAAATCAATCGGTACCAATTTTTACACAGTCAAACCAATTTGGCGGTCTACAGGCTGCACACCAAAACAGAAACCAAGGCCAAATTGCGAACCCAAGATATAATACGAATACTGACAAGCTAACGATATTTCTTTGGATGGTGAAGTGCTCGTCTCCGAAATACCAAGTTCAGCGATTCGGGGAACTCGAATGCCTTCAGTTAGAGGTAGAAAGACACGAAACAATTAGAGCCGTCGGAAAGACAGACCACTGTTGATCCCGTGACGCCCTTCAAATAAATCTTGGTTTTTTTTTAGGAATTGTTTTGAAATCGTACCCCTTGACAGCCCGGTGGTGAGGAACAACTACTTTGAACTTTTCATGTTATCTTCAGTTACGCTTTGAAAATCATGTGGAAAAGAGTGAATCCGAAAGACAGAAAAAGCAAACAACAACTTCAAGAATAATTTATGAGAAAAGTCTATTGAAATGATGAATTTTAAGAGATATTTTGAAAGTTGGTAGGTTGACTGAAGAACCACACCCGTGTTTACAAGCTTCACCTTCTAGCTCAATCGATTAAACAGCTGATCTCACATTTGACGAATCAGTGTTTGAGAAAACACAAGTTGGCGAACAAGCTCGTTTTCAGTGATTCGTACTCATGCCATTACATCACTATATATATCTTGACAAAATATTTTCACTATGGGAAGGATTGGATTAGTCATTTACAAATATGGGTGGGGAAGGGATTTGTGGTGTTAATTGTTTTGTTGTGTAGGGTTTGTATTGGTTGAAAGACAAAGTCCCTGATTCTGCAGCCTCGTTTTGTATCTATTCATTCACATGTTCCTGTGGGACAATGCACATCGGCCGCACGACCAGGCGCTTGTCTGAACGCATCCGTGAGCACCACCCGGCATGGTTAGGCACTGGAACAATTAAGTCACTTAATAGCGCAGTGGCTTCACATCTAGCACAGACTAACCACACCGTGAATGTGACGCAAGCTTTCCGGACCCTGTATAAGGTCAGAGGTCAACAATCCAGGTTGGCAAAGTGTCGCCTCTTGAGCACTGCGGAAGCTGCCGCAATCCGTCTTCACAATCCTCCACTTTGTTCTCAAAGACAATTTGTGGTTGCGCTTCAACTCCCTTGGCCCACCCCCCGTCCCAATACAAACCCTAGACAACAAAACAATTAACACAACACATTCTTATGTATTCATGTTATGCATGTAACACCACAATCCCTCCCCCACCCATATTTGTAAATGACTAATCCACTCCCTTCTATAGTGAAAATATTTTGTCAAGATATGTGTATAGTGATGTAATGGCATGAGTACGGATCACTGAAAACGAGCTTGTTCGCCAACTTGTGTTTTCTCGAGTGGTAATTTTCAAGGAATCAGTGTTTAACAACGTGACCTACGAACGGCGAACTTAACGAGACACTTAAACACTGCATAACAATCTAGAGTCGTGGATGTGGATTGGGATAAAGGTCGTTTGTTTCGCGACCAAGGTATTGTAGCATCGAATTTTCCGAGATTTTTTTCACAACAGACTGTGCTCCCGTGAGAGTTTTGGAAGTTAGAAAACATGACCGTGGTAAGAAGCACGAAAGAAAAGTTCAATATGCTTTAAAAATAACAAAATCAATTTTTAACGACTTGATTGACGCATGAGGAATGCTCTATAATCTCTCGAACCCTCTGCACGATGAGAGCGGGAAGCCGTAACCATTACCCTGACACTTGGAGTGGCGCAGAACCACATAAGGTCATATAAGGTCAGGTGTGGCAACAGACTGGGGACTAAAAATCACCGTAGTGACTGGAGGTAACCAGATGATTGTGTCAACGTACAAGAAAGGTGATAAGTGCTCATGTGAAAATCACAGATGAAGCGCTGCAGCCAAACTGGCCACAGGCATACTCCACTGTCGATTATCTAGTACTCGCGAAAGTGTATGCGTAAGAATCGAGCTGGTTTCCGTCTCGGTCGGGGTTGCGTTCGTCGAATTGTCACTTTTCGGTAGATATTAAAATAGTTCACCCGTGACAAACAAATTCATAGTGGTAAACGACTCTGGAATTATCGCTGATTGTTCCCTCTCGTTCGCTCTACGCTTTGCCGATGCGACTGGCATTTGCCTTGTCTAAGATTTCGACAATCCGGTACTAAGTAGTGGAAAAGGTTAAGTGATTGGGGGATTCAGAAACAGATGGTCGAAGACAATCATCTAAGATTGTCTGATACGTTGTCAACCGACACATTCACCTTCTCCGGGAGAATCTAACATGGTTGATATTATTCACTTGTCGACCGAGGCGCGTAGCCACCGCAGACAGAATCGATGTCAAATCCAGTCGACTGCAAGGCAACTTAGAAGGGATGATTGCTCTCCCAATGGGGAATGCAATTCCCTAACCCGAACATCGGGTGAGCTTACACAACGACATGCAACGCATGCAACCCGAATGAAGTCAGCAAGTCACAGTCTGTCCGTATTTTCAAGTAACTGGATAACTAGTTTTTCAAAGTATCCCATCAACGAGACTGCACGAGCAAATGTCACCGGTTGTTTAATTCTCCCTAATAATTTGATCATTTGTTCAAAGCTATCCTCCCAGGTTCTTACTTGATCATTCTGAAATACTACTCAACTTTGTCTGCATTACTGGTCTTGTTCACATTTTTAGACGATTGTTCCATTGCGGATGAATTGACAGTGAACATCACAACGATTTGCTAGGTAATTTCTTGAAGAAAAGCTAAATTAACTTAAATATCTGTAATTGGCACATTGTTGGTAACTTTGCTTGGGGTCTGAGGACGTTGGTTTGTCCATGAGGTTTGGGCTATCACCCATCAGCTCAGAATTTATCAACTAGTATTTTTAATTCGTGAGAAATATTGCTAATAATAAACAACTCGAATGCATCCTGCACCATTCCCCAGACTATTTCCGAACTACGTCTAAATTATTCGGAATCGTGTCAAAACTATCCGGAAATATCATTCAGCCGGCCTTCCTGGATCTCGTTTGCCTAGGCCTAAGACGTGTTCCATCTTAAACGGGCATATTCGTGCGTACGTACCGTAGGGTGCGCGGATTATCTGTACATTGTTTTTATAATTTTCTGACAGATGCACTCTTGAGAAGTCTTGCGAAACAAAGGCATGTTCGAATTCAGTTTAGAATAGTTTTGACGAAATTCCAGAATAACACGAGAAGTGAAACACCATTATTCCACTGGGTGTTTCTCTCTTACAAATTATCCTTGTCGACAAAAAATTCGACACGTTTGACGTTCTGGCGGTCTCCACAAATTTCCACTTAGGTACGATGTTTCCCACGACTGGGGGAACAAGTCAAATGAAATCAGCCAAGGCGGAGCCAACTGCGGTCACAGTGCACGACAGCCGGCTCTTTCCGCCCGAACCGACAAATTCGATTGATGCAGTCACCCGGTGTCGATTTGGCAATGCAGTTCACCGGCAATGATCTGCTAGAAATTCGATTTACTGTCAACTCGGTGTTCGGGTTTGCCTAACTCGTACGGGGAACTCATGGCTACTACTGATCTGACCTTTGGTCTACAAAGAAATTCGCATTTTCTATCTGAAAATTTTCAAAGAACTGTTTTTGGTCAAACATTTGATTGATTAAACAAACCATGGGCGAGTACAGAAAGATCTTGAAGTCCCTTAGAGACGTTTATCCTTACTCGAGAGAACTATTCACTTCACACCAGATGTGGTGCGTCTGATTTTGAGTTTTGTTGTTGTATTGGAGGCAAGAAGCGGTACGGAAGTGCTTTTTGGCGGATTCATCGGATGGTCTTGGTCTCTGGTGCACGGTTTGACAACGTTGACATATTGGGCTGCGGTGAACTTTGCAAGTGCCACTTCCGAATGTGGTTTTTTATTTTTTATATTTTATTTAATTTCTTGTATTAATGAGACGAGAGTGTACATCCATTTTTCAAGAAGGGGTCCGCAGCCAGCATGCGGCTGTCGAGCGGGAAAGTTGACCGGCGGTGGTAAGACTCGAACCCGCAACCTTCGCATCCGAACGCCACGACCTTGTCCGTTTGACCACCGGCTCGGTCCCTTTGTTTCTCAAGGATATAGTTCACCTAAATGATCCATATCCTTACTTAGGTATGGACAGTTAGATTACCTTCACTCAACCGTTGGTACCGTTTTTGATTGTCTTGTTGCAATATGGAAATTACCAGAGGACGTAGCATTACACTGAACACCGAGAAAATACATCCCAAATTTGTTTAATTCTTCCGAAGGACAAGTAGTATCGTACATGAAGGGGAGAACAAAATGACACCATAAGCACATTACTGGTTTTGCAGTTATTATAGCGCATCGCGTATGCGTACCCGGTACTCTGCTGTTTAATCATCTCCAAACTTGCACAGTCCGACCTCGCTTTGCACCAGAATCTCATTTGAATGATCAGAAATGTCGACGGATTGTGAGTTCATCTGCGAACCACAATTCTGAAGTATTAGAAGCCATCAGGCATGTTTAGCCACCCTGCCCCAAATGGCGTTGAACACAGGGAAATGGGACACCATGTTTACTAGACTATCCGGGCCTATATCGCGACGGTTTGCCGAAGATCGAGGGCCAAACTATCTGGCCATCCTTTGTCACTGCCTTTGCACGACTATCAACTTTTGTCTCTATAAGGAACAGAATTGTAACAAAAGCCTCACAGGCAACCCAGAGACCTTGACTACTTAACCCATTTCAGTAACAAGGGATGTCATTGTATTTACGAAAGAATTCATAGCATGACAGTATCGTTTAACTAACGCAGATAAATCATTTTGGTAGTATTTCCGTAATCATCTCTGGTTAGTTAACTGTACGGTAGACTGTTTCCTAAAAGAAAGTTGGATAACCCCGCGAAATACTGGTTGTCCATACTGTCTGTTGTTACCACATATCCTACGGCATTCTGTCTGCTATAAGGTTCCTGACTGTTCTAACCCAAACCGCATTGTCGGTACGCCGCAATGCTTGATGCCAATTGACTTGGCTGTCCTTCAGCCATGCAACAAATGTGCCTCGGCCAACGGCTACCAAACTGAACAATCTGTTCTAACACCTATTGATGCCGTTAACAGCTGATTTAGTATATTCGAGCGCGTCAGCTCGCGTGTCCCCAATGCGTGTTGTGACGTTAAATTCGGTCAAAATCAACCGATCAATATAACCATTCTTGCCGTACCCAAGTGCCACAAGCTGAGTTTGGCGTTTATCTCTTTTGTTGTCTCCCTGGCGTAGACATCCATTCATTCGTTTCTTGATTATTTGCTTCCGTACTTGTGTTTGCTTGTCATTTCGCGTCTCGGGTAGGGAATGGACGTCCCTATGACGAACGGACATCGAACTAGATCGTACACTACAGATTCGACTCTTGTGTGCACGCACAGCAAATTGATATGATGACATTTGATATTCTCGGGGGAAATGTGTTTGGCCGGTTGCATGATTATACCGGTTATTGAGTGGGTGGGACATGGAAACTGCCGATTGTACAATTGTGCACGTTTTCTGATTTGTGCACGGCTGAACTTGGGGCAAGCGTTTGTGGGCGGCAAGCCACTTGGCATGCCCAATGCAATTCAAACCAGAAAGAATTCATCCCAATGTAAAAAAACGCCTCGGGAACCGACCCAAGCGCACGGGGATTAGCTTTGTTTAGGGATATGTTTGGATAAATGAGAGACAGAGAGATAGTGGGCCAGACATACCGGGAAACACTGGTAGGTGGATTCGGGGCTTTGACAGTTTTCAGTACCACGAAAGATGTTGATGACCGTAAAAGGTTCATACTGAATCAGGTTCATGTGTGCTTCCCCATGTGTGCTGTTGTATAGGCAGGTAGACAGGCCAATAGACGGATGTGTGCGCGGATGTGTGCGTGAACGCGTGGATCCCATCACGACCGCAGCACACTTGGGGTTTGAAAACTGGGTCCGGCTGCTCAGATCTCACAAAACTATTTTATCGCTCGCGGTCCTGTTGATCACCGCGTTCCGTGTTCCTCCGCCGTCTGTGTTGGAAACTCAATTCATTGTCTTTGTACCATTCTCTCGTGTATTGTGAATCATGGCGAATCGAATGACCGACATGGGAATGGACGTTCAAGTCAATCGACGCGTAAGTCACGGGCATGACCTTGAGAACATGTTTTCGGTCTCGTGATCACCATAGACTCGGATACTCATTTGTTGAATTTGAGCCACTTCGTTTGTACAGTTTTTGCCGGATATTCTTGTTAAGCGAGTCTCGTGAATCACAAGAATCGGAGAGTTTTACCACTGTCAAACGTGGTTGCGGATATCGCGGTCGATGCGTGCTCGCGACCAGCGTACAGATTGCAGATCAGGTAGATTACAAAACAGTACAACAGTGAATGATCGATCTCCATGCACATGCATAAAACCAAGACACATGAACAGTCTAGGTTTCTTTGAAAACCGATCAGGAGAGATTATTTTGAATGTTAGTCACAATGATGTCATATTCGTATTTGATATATAATAATATATCAATCAGAAAGAACTAACAATTGACGGAGAAATTAGACCGACAATTGGGAAGGAGACTGGAACAAAAAAAAAAAACGCGTTAGCTACTGTGGTTCATCATGTGAACTCCGCCCTCGTGATGCCCATTTGTGACGAACACTACGGTTCCATGGTCAGTGACACAATCAAGCTAAACTATGTGTTGTTAGTGTTGACCTAATCATTGGGAACCGTCACACCTAGTTTGGCATTTTCATGTTTTTCACTGACAACTGGTCAAACCAAATTGGATTGCTATCTTATTCGGGTCTCGGTTGATATAATCACGAACTGATGTTTCCTAATAAATCAATTGAAAGAAACAAATAATGTCTTATTAGCCGTAATAAGTAGAATTTGAATGTAAAAACTGTTGAAAAAAGTGCGCACATCATTGGACAAGAATGTACGCTAGATCAGATCACATTACTTTTAATTTGTCCCAATTTTTTCAAGTTATTTGGATAAATTAATTGGTTGGAAAAGAGAAAGGCTAATAGAAAACGTAGCTGGACAAATCATGACTATTTCCATGTCACATGTTCACTTTCAGTTGAACAGCAAATACGACGCGAGCAGTGAAGCCGAAGCGATTGGATGGTTGAACCAATTGACCGGAGAGAATGTACCCCTTGGTCGTGAGAATGTTTGTGCCGCTTTGAAGAATGGTCAAATTTTGATCAAGTAAGCCAAATTGTGGGCAGGAAATTGAGTACGGGGTTTGCTTTTTGTTTTTGAAAGGAACGTTGGGCGTGGCAGAGAGGCGTAATTCACGATCCACCAATTGGTCTAGGTTGGATTGTGTTTGGTCGAATAAGTTGGAATTTTGTAAACAACCATGTTATTGGTGAAACAGAAGTGGATGCCCACGATATGATTACAATGATTTCGACGAGATAAATATCCGAACTGTTAGGTTTCACTTTAAGAAAATCTTTGAAGACGAGTACACGGTTTGATCATACTGTGATTTGCTCACCCGGATGGGCCATAATCGAGGTAATCTGTTGTGGTTTCCATTATCTCAATGATCACCTGATCTGCTCATTCTGAACCGATAATTCCAAAAAACTGATGAAGGAGAGAGAATTGTCTATTTAATGACCATAGACTAGTACATTTGTGCAACGTTTGGTTTCTCCCGATAATTGGTTGTCCATGTCGCTAGTCGGATATTGTGTTGTGATTGCCGCCATGAGGTAACCGGACACTTATCGATTGTAGAATTGGTTCATATTAGTAATATTAGAAGGCTATAACTCGTTCGTTTTGAGGAATCGTGCTGGGAACAAGATTCATGATGAATGGTGAGTCTATCAGTCTAAATCGGATAGGTTTATCGAGACACGCAAATGAAACGGTTCGAGATGAAGTGCTAGTGATGTGACCCGTTCAATAGTCAGCTCATTTCTGATGGTTTTGGTCAATGACGGAGCAGTAGTTTCTTTCCTGTCTTAGATTTCTACTTGTCGCCTTCTCGGTCTAACTACGGAGAACACAGGGCCTGTTCTTCCCACCTGATCACTATCGTCAAATGAAAAAAATTCGAACTGGATCTCGAAGAGTTCGCATGATTTTCGTATCTTCGCTTTGTCTCAGGCAACTTTGGTCTAGCCGGGTTAAAGAAATTCTGTGAACGTGATGTCAATACCAGATAGTTCATCCTCTGTTCGGGTGGAACAAGTGCCCAACTTTCAAGAAGGCGTGGTTTGTGAATTTCGCATACTCATCGCAAATGCCTTCTGCTAAGAGACAAAAGTCCAACAACTCATCATCGCTCGAACTCGAGGTACAGAAATGAATCTCATCGCCAAGTTGTGTGTAGTATAACATTCACCCGAGGAATAAAACACACAATGTCTCGGTGAATATCAAAGCTGACTGGTAGTACTAATTCACAGTTTTACAAAGTTCAAAGAAAAGTTTGAGTTGGCGAGTTTGTGTACCCGAAATGCCAGGTACTCAACCTGAACCGTGAACAGAGTTCACGTGCATTAAACTGTCTCTATTCATAATATGTAGATGATGTGCAATTTACTTTATCTCTCCCATTTCCAATGACCAGTGTACTGTTACCCAACGAGAAAAGAATTGCTTAGGCGAGAAACATATCGGGAATTTCATGCGAGCAGGCTTTTTGTTGAATCAATTCTTTTTTTTTTTGGGGGGGGGCAACAGAAGTTTACGGATCAAACTAACCTTTCGCACCGACCTCGCCAAATGATACGAAATACCACGATTTATGTTGTTTGTTAACCGAATCGTCGCACACTAGGGAAGTCCAACTAAAAATTGGGTATCATGTATACATGTTGCATATATTGTGACCAGTTTGTTCGGACTAATGAACCCTACAGGAACTGAGACTGTGAGCCCGGAAGAACGAGTAATTCGATTTGAACAGTGTTCATTAACGACTGAGAGGTGATTGACCCGCAATCTCTCATCCCGACGGGTGGGGGGAGGGGTTGGTTTTCATATAGGTTGGGTAGATACCGTGGTTGTCAGCACTAAATCTCAGGTTATTTTTGTATGATAAGTCGGCGAAAAACCAATCAAATTTTCCATTACATCAGCTGACTCGAAATACTAAATGAATCTCGCTAGAATCATGTTGGGGACCGTGTAAACAAAGCAAAGATTTACGTCCAAAACTGTCAAATGATAAATCATCACAAAATGTTCACGCCTATGGTTGATTTTAACGCAGTTTCACATGTAAGAACATGACACATTCCGTGAACATGGACAAACTTATCAACTCCTAATGGTTACACATTTGAACTGAATGAAGTAACCTGTTTCACTTTCGAATCCCTCGGTACATTTCTGTATTCCATCAACTATTCATATCATTGAATGGAGTCCTCCTAATTCTCTACTTGTTTGCTCTGGTTCTTGCATAGATTGGTGAATGCAGTCTACGCCGGCACGTCTGCCCTTCCTGCTGCCGCTGCTAAGAAGAAGCATCCTTTCAAGGCCAACACAATGACCGCCCCGTTCAAACAGGTAAGCACAAACAAACATCTGCAAAGTGAGCATACGGATGCTATGGTGAATCTGTTGGTGAATCCGGTTGAACAAAAGTGTTTTAGAATGCGTTTTGTTGTTGTTGTTGTTGTTGTTGTTATTGTTGTCACCTTCGTTGTCATCACCGTTGCTGTAGATTTCATGGATTAGTTTCCATGCTTTGGTAGATTTGTTCATCATATGTTCCATGTATGATTGGATTGGTTGAGGCATGTCCTGTTGCCTTTTTTTGGAGATGAAGGGCTGCTATTCATGGTCCCGGAATTTGGAATGACACAGAACCACCTGACAACTACCGGATGACAGCTAGTTGCTGTCTACCACCAAATTGACCTGCGGACTTAAGATTCGAACCTCTGACCTGTTTCAGGTAACAAGGGCCTGACCAGGTTGGTTACCGCCGGACATGTGATAAGTACTTTCATGAAAATGGAGTTTTCTGGTCTTGTGGCTACAAGACGTTTGTTGTTCCTTACGCCATTCGGCCTATGCAGAAAAAAAGCTAAGAGCAATTAATTAAAACTCAGTGAATGATACCATTCCACGTAAACTCCCAACTAACTTGCTCGACTTGGAACTGCCATTTTAGACCGTATCACGTTGTCGTCTTCCCTCGGTCACCTCCAAGTTAGTTTTGGTCTCTATAGAGGTTGTACCTCTGTTTGTTAAAGGTTAGAATGATATTATCTCGTGAAATTTTGTCTTCGCCAATTGATGCTTTTTTATTTCTCGCTAAACGAATAATGAAATCTGACCACAAAGGTTTCTTTTATGTCAACCTATGAAATTGTCCAAAAGTGACTAAGATAGCATTGTTGATAGAATATAGAATTCTACCAACAACATCGCGTTACTGACGTTTGAGTAATTACATACATAACTTCATCACATGATGCATCGATTTTTCGACATAATTTGAACCTCGATCAATTCAGATTCTTTTGTCATTTCTAAAAATTTTCTCCAACGGTTCGTCATTTTATTGGTATTTTGTCACATGCAGATGGAAAACATTCAAATGTTTCTGAACGCGGCCGAAGCCTACGGTGTACCGCATGCCAGTCTGTTCCAAACTGTCGATTTGTACGAGGCACGTAACATGGCCCAAGTG
Source organism: Fasciolopsis buskii (assembly GCA_008360955.1). NCBI lineage: Eukaryota > Metazoa > Platyhelminthes > Trematoda > Plagiorchiida > Fasciolidae > Fasciolopsis > Fasciolopsis buskii. The sequence goes on from LUCM01006754.1 coordinate 291,754, forward strand.
CTAAACACATTACTACAACTTGGAACCGAGGTAACCGAATTGGTTCACAATTTCGTGTTCAGTAAATTTCATTTATTTGTCTGTTTGTTTGTTCATTTGTTTTGCTTTATCAATCTACCTTTTGAACTGGTTGAAGAAAATGTAGTATAGAAACTGGTCCGATTACCGACATGCAGTGATCCGGTTCACTCAGATCAGGAGTGGCTGGAACAATGCGCGAACTGGATGTTCTTTGGCCAGTAACATTTGGTCGATGGAATTGGTGTGGGGTATGGCGGCCTATCGATGGACCGTCGCGTTCTTGTACACAATCCAATGTACAATCTTCTAAGGTCCTACGGTCACTCCAACAGATGTGAACTGGGAAATAAACCTCTACCAACCACTAGGACAACAATCTTTGAAGGAGATGAGTGACCGACATGGAGAGTACAGAAGCAGCAAAACCAACCAGCCAAAGTTCAGTAAGCATATCAAGCAGCATCTTCACCCGAACAATCAAACCAATATGGCGCTAAACAAGATACGTGACGCGAATGCATAGTTTCCAGGCCAAGGTTATCAATGAAACGCTAGGTCAGCGCGAATGACAAAACTACAAACACAGATGAGGGCAAACAACGGTGTACTTGCATTGACGATGCCACGTTGACTGGTGATGAAACGCGTGCAATTTGAACGCCAATCTTGGCAACCTGAACCCTATAAAAATCAATAACCTTAGCTATGACTAACAGAAATTTTCGAAACCATGGGCACAGAAATTTTTCTATTGCATTTCATGAAGTTTCTCCGGACAGATAGTAACCGCCCGTGCGGTATTACTAGCTGAGCAAACGTAATTGGTATGAAAAGGGCTGACTGAAATTGTTTGTGATATCATGGGATTTTGTTTAAATTTGCACTTTCGGTCTCATCAACCATAAGTTGATTTACACGCAAATGATGCTTCCATGTATGAATGCACCCCTATTTAGGTTAGGTATCGCTGAACTCTGTTACGGATTAGTTCTGATGGAATAATCTGATGTCCAAGAGACTGGCAGTGACAGTTTCGTTTACAGTCATTTTTAAGCGTATACCCACCATACTGAACACTCAGATCAATAATCCTTATTGTGTCTGACCTTAGATGAACAAACCTATTACCGAACAATTCTTCAGGAATATTTCGAATGGCTTGAAGCCTACCTCATCGTATATCATAGATAACTTCATGGTTTCGTGGATGTGCCAAAACGGGACAACAAATTTGACCAGAGAAATCGACATATGTTTACCATTTGTGCAAAAAATTTACACCTGGGACGAGTTGACTGTTAAAAAACAACATGTTGCCTGAAATTTCGTGTCCAAGGGAAAGAACAAGAAACGGAGTAATCCGAACTGTTGGTGGTCTGAGTGAAGCATGACCTAGTGGGCATCTGTTTGTTGCCATGCCAATGCTAGTTTCAAGGTCATGGTCACCGCTTCCCCTTCGGCCTCTACCGACCTCCCATGTTGTGGTCCCCAGTGGCTGTGGGACATACTTCTTCCACTTCACTTGTGCATACATCTTGTCATTGAATAAAAAATGGCAGGACAGTTAAGACCCGCATATTTCACGTTCAAACAATGGACTGTCGGTTTTAGAATACGTCCAACCTGTGACCTTGGTAACAGACAAGCCAAGTCTATGATTGATAGTTTACCCACTTCAGTTATGTTGCGCTACACCTATAGTCGTTCGATTCTTTCTGTTCCAATCTGCATCGAGTTATATCAACATCTAGTTGACATCGTGCCAAATGCATTCAAACAATTGCTTCAGCCCAATCTATAAAAATCCTCGTGTATTTCATACTGCTGATCGGTACGGGAAATTTGCAAACAATAGGACTCGACAATAGCAGGTTGACGTATTTATGATTCGTTTTTCTTATTCCCACGTTAATTTCATTCCAACTCATCATTCCCGGTAGTTTTATGTTTTATTTAGCTCATAGTTTGGAATCATACAAGTGTTAGAATGTCCTATTTACGAACTCCAATATCATTCATTTTCTCCGTCATAATGAACGGATTGTGTATGAATATTCGTTTGTGTTTTCATTTCGTTCCCGTTGGTTTTGATGCACACAAGTGTCAAAGAAACAATTTCAATGGACCTACTTGTGGACCGAAACCAACTTACGAGAATAAGCGAGAATTTTCGGAGGAACAACTCCGATTGTCTGAAGGTATCATTGGTTTGCAAATGGGTACAAACAAGTTGGCTAGTCAAGCTGGAATGAGCCACGGTGGTCCACGACATATTACTGATATCAAGGTTGATGCAGCCAGCAAAGAAGGACAAGGTGTAATTGGTTTGCAAATGGGTACAAACAAGTTGGCTAGTCAAGCTGGAATGAGCCACGGTGGTCCACGACATATTACTGACATCAAGGTTGATGCAGCCAGCAAAGAAGGACAAGGTGTAATTGGTTTGCAAATGGGTACAAACAAGTTGGCTAGTCAAGCTGGAATGAGCCACGGTGGTCCACGACATATTACTGACATCAAGGTTGATGCAGCTAGCAAAGAAGGACAAGGTGTAATTGGTTTGCAAATGGGTTCGAACAAAGGTGCATCTCAAGCTGGAATGAGCCACGGTGGTCCACGACACATTACTGACATCAAGGTTGATGCAGCCAGCAAAGAAGGACAAGGTGTAATTGGTTTGCAAATGGGTACAAACAAGTTGGCTAGTCAAGCTGGAATGAGCCACGGTGGTCAAAGACATATTGCCGATTTAAAGGTTGGTGAAATGTCCAAAGAGGGCCAAGGAGTGATTGGAATGCAAATGGGTTTGAGTCAAGATCAGGTTGCCTCCCAGTCGGGTATGACCTTTGGTGCGCAGCGTCACATCGTCGACACTCATTAATTCTCCAAATTGGATACGCTTGCTTGTCTCGAATATTGTCTCTATCTTGACAAACTTGGTACCCAGAACTATGCAGTTCAGAACAGAAAATTTCTCATTTGTTAAGCTTCCAGTCCATCTGACTTTTGTGTGACTTCCTACCGTTTTCATTTGACACGAAAGAAATCCTACTATGATTCGTCAACTCTTCGAGCAGCATGATCGTTTCTTTCGCATAAATTCCAACGGACATACGACTGTGCTGGTTGTAAGTCATTCGTTCCACTCGTCATTATGCACCTTGGAAATTTTGTGTGTGAATGAATTGACATTCTGATGTATTAATTTTCGAGAAACTAATTTCTACAATACACTCACTCATTTGTTAAACAAGTCCGTTCGGAGGATACACTACGTCTTCCCCTTCCTACCGGGCCTTCGGCCTCCGTTTTCGCTCTTTCCAAACTTTGACCAAATGAACCCTTCTCCCAACTCATTTTCCCTTGCGCCTTGCACGTGACGTGCTATGCGTACGCGCATCTTAAGCTTTTACTTACCAGTACATGCAGAGTACGATACGTTTCGTGACTCTGCTGCTATTTATTTATCTATTTTGCATTTGTGCTCGAAGTAAAGACGAACAAGACGAAAGATGAATGACATGGACGTGGTTGTTTTGCTATGGAAAAGTATCGCTTGCCGCTTTCTTTTCTTACATGAATCGTTCTCGTGATGTGAGTTTAATAGCCGTGTCACGGGCGAATAATAATAACAAAGAAATTTATTTTGTCTCATTGAAGACAATCGTAACTGTGTGATGGTTATTCGTTTTGGCAAGATTTAATGTGTAAGTTTGTCTACTGATAAACCGGCCTGTGTTCGCACGTGGACAGTCCACAAATTGGGAAGTTAACAGATTTGCATGTAGCCAGTCTGTGCGAAACAGAGTGGAAACGGGAGTCAATTAGGATTGGATGCAGCCAAGTTTGGTCTGGAGAAACAATTCGAAGTGGAGAAAAAATTCACTAGCACTTGCGCACACTAGTCTTGTGTGCATTTGCTGGCGGATGTTTCTAACAATGTTTGTTTGTGTACACACACACACACACACACAAACACACACAAAGAACCTTGCTTTCAATAGAGCGGGATTAGATGACCACCTAGCGTGGTATCAAAACGAACGGCATTGTTGGAATCAAGCTGGAATGTGCATCTTTATACCATTTCAAAAATAAATTCAAGAAAAATGATATAAAAATGAGAAACTGTAGAATGAATTTGAGAAACTAAGTTTAGTTCGAGTATAGGCGGATGTGGTGAATCTCGTTCGTCCCTGGTCCATCTCATTGGCCAGTCGAACACATCAGTTGGTCACATGACTTTTCACACTTCTCGTGAAACGAGCTAGGAGAGGACTCAGTCGAGCATCCTGCGTGCTAGTGGGCACACATCAACGTAGTGAGATGCCATGTACTACAGTAATTTGTGCGGGACGACTTAAGTGCACGAGTTTCATGGTTTTTTTTGCACGAGGAGTGTGAGGAGAAAACCGACGATTTACGGACAGGTGACTAGTGTGATCGATTGACCAATGGGATGCACCGGTCAACATTTCATGTTCTCGGATATGGGTGAATTTTCAACTCAACCTAACAGAACTTACGGCCTATAACTGGGGTAAAGAAAAACCACGAAGCAAGAGGTAAGCGGCTTGATAAAACAATAGTAAAGCCGAATAAAAATGTATTATTACTACAATTTGAGCTGAGTAATTTGGGTGCTATTTACTAATTAGTAGTTCGCGATTTACACGTAATCGAACAAGGTTAAGAAATAATGACGTATCGATGACTGGAAAATACGAGAAGGAAGGAGTCCAAACTTCGGACCAGTTCAAGAAGGAGAAAAAGTGTGTGGACAGCGTTAGACGGAAGCAGAGAAGTATCAAATCTGTTAAGGTTGTCGACGATCACACATAATGAATGGTCAGTCTATTGATAATAAGGCATTTGGCAAGTGCATCCACAAACTGTCTCAAATCGTGCGTTTGCATAAAAGGAGCAATGTAAATATTAGCAATGATCATGCATCAAAATGCATTCAAATAATGTGATTTGCAACGAAAAACGGTACGATTAATTTGAGACCTGGTAAATGGAACATGGAAAAGGAAGATTCAACAGACATGCAACAAATGAACGTCATGACTCGGTCTTTTCTGTTTCCCCGAATTCGAAAGACGGTGGTGGCTGAAATCAGTCGAATCCATCAGGGTATATTGAGTTGCTATCACTATCCACATGCAATCAACCTTACTTTTGGAGAATGAACCCAACACGTCCAAATGCACTCTGAATCGTCATATGGTTAACCTAAGCAATCTTTACCAAAAAGGACAGTATATTAGCTGATATAACGG
>LUCM01006756.1:4548-86623 GCA_008360955.1 Fasciolopsis buskii
CAGGAATCTCCTGGATTATAGTCGACCCTATGAGATCATGCCGCTGAGGCAAAATAATTGGTCGGGACCAGGAGGAATGGTGAAATGAAACTGAGGAAGGTATGAAAGGAAACAGGCAGGACTCTATGGTAGCGGAGCGGGTAGTGGGTCCGAAGTACCTAAAGTCGACAAAGAGATGTCGATGAGGAGTTAGGAAGAAAGAATTGAAAATGTTAGTCCAGTTTTATTCTGGACAGAGCCGTTTGGATTTGTCAGAAACGAAGGTGATTCTAACGAGTAAAATCACCCACGTGGGTAGATGCGATGACAATATGTAATAAATAAAGATGATAGCGGGGGCAGATACTCGGAGACGGTGGTTGAGTAGTGATACGATGCCGTTTCGGTAACGATATGGGAATTGGTTGAGAAGTAGGAGAGACGTGTACTTGATCACCCCTATACTCATAGTTGGAGCAGAAAGATGCATGTATCCGAGGCTAGATTAATGAGTGACAGCAATCGTCTGTGGAGAGACAAGTTTATTAAGGCACGTCAGACTTTTCGCTGCATCTTTACGTGTGCTCTTCGCCAATTTCTAATCTCATATGCAATATATTTTTAGCAGACTTTTTTAATATATATTTTTTTTCTGCCTTACATTTGCAAAAATGGAATAAAATAGAATAAATTCGCTGAGAAAACTCTTAGGCAGGTTTGAGTTTTATAATTTCGGGGACACGTTTTTAAAGCTTCGAATATTCAGGGCACTCTTCGTGCTCCATTTGGACATTGAGATTTTCGAACTAAACTTTTAAAATTCTGGTAGAAAATCTGCACCAAATTTATCCGTATTTTTGAGGTTCGGTTTCCGTGTGATGATATAATTTACCAGACTCAATCGTTTTTTACGGTGAAATAAACGGTGCTATCGACGAATTTTTTTGAACGCTATAATTCAGACCCGCACAAAAGAAGCAAATCCATATTGAAGGGTGTAATTTATGGGAGAAATGTGTTGATGAAAAAGCTGATAATATAAAAGGTTGACCACACAGATGTTTCCTTAATATTGTTAGCCGCGAACACCGCTGGTTTCAGTCACGCAGATTCGCGCCATTCATCGATGTCTTCAGCCATTCGTAGCAGCAAATTGCCAAGTTAGTAATTGGGATTTGAAAAGCTGACGGATGGCAACTTGAAGGTGAATGTGTAGTTAAGAAATATTTGGAAGCCCCATGTTTCTGTAGACGACGGTAATATTTGTTCTCGCTTGTAGGAATTCCGAAATAGAACAGTGGAAGCGGTATATTCCCGAGCTCTTGAAAATGGGCGTGAGCAGCGAGGGAAAAGATAGTAAACAATTATTAAATCACAGGGGTGATAGTGGGTGAGGCTGAACTTCTCCTTGCATGGTTTTGCCAGCTGGCTAGCTATTTGTTGTATCACAGTTCCAAGCTCTCGCTACGAATTTGGTCCATGTGCGAAATGGCCTATGGGGCGTAAATTGTCTGAGGGAACTCGAAGCTATACACCTGGTAATGATTTGTTCAAAACTGCTTACAGTTTCCATCTTCGTTCCACATGAAATGAAACAAACATTTAACCTTCAGCCCTGTGCGACATCAAGCCACATTAAGCTGCACAGCTGCGACGGTAGCACGAATTTTACGAACATTTGCGGACGAAATGTTCTGATATTGATGGTGGGCTGCTATTCACCTTTAAACCCATCGTTCAAGCTGAGGATTGAACCACCCACCCAAGAGCCCGCTGTGTGAAGGCGTCGGCTGTATGACATCAGTGTGATGAGGGCCGCTGCGTTCTGAATTGGTTACCTGATGCACCTCACACGCCAAGCTCCCAACTGAATCAAGATTTCGACCCATTCTATTCCGACTACTCTGCTTTTTGAGTAATCAAGGGAGCTTGAAGAGAATCACCACGGAAACGTTTGACGCATTAGTTGCCAGAAGTTAATGGGTAAAGATGACAAAGTAAAAGTCTTCCATCGAAATCAGCGCAGATGTTTAAAACCGGGTATTAGTCCGTCTGGATTTTGAGCCAGTCACCTACAGCAGCACGGGCACTTCACCGAGTTCAGTTTCCTGGGAATTTCATGCAAATCAATCTATTTGTATGCTTGATTGCTTGCCACATTTCGTGCTGAACTGCATTACTGTGACCTTGGGGTCCGCATCGAAAGTTGATCAGAGGTCTCGTTCAACTAGCTCAAATCCATGGTAAAAATTTCGCTGATTCAATTGCGTTTGACCGAATCCATTCAAAGGCAATTTTCTCTCCTTCACATATTGCCCACCATTGCTACCGAATTGGCCTGTTGGCGTCGGTGGTTTCTGATGTTTATGTATTCGCCAGTTGTGCAGCGCTCATCGGACCGCCCGGAAAAAGTAAAACGTGGAACACTACGGTTCGCCCCAGAATAGCCAAACCAGACATTAAAAACTGTCTACATGTAATGGCACCGATAGCTTTCTGGCCATTCTGCACTGTTCAAATATCGAATATTCGAGCAAGACTTTGGCTCGTTGATGTGAATCCCAAATTAAAACAAGACCGGTCTAGGGCGATTCACCATGAGACTGAATTAAACAAACATCGAACTATAAAACTCCCCACCCACAAATGTACGACCCGCGAACTGGTAGGACCAAAGCCAAAATGCAAAGTATATCAAGCGCGAACAAACAGACCCGAGATAAAAACGAAGTGAACCTTATTTAAAAAGGTGGCACGAAACAAATGACTGACAGACACGGTAAGTGATTGAGCTTTTTTAGGTGTTAAATGTGAATTGTTTCTATTCAGTACGCAAGAATGTGAAATGAATGTAAGGTTTTTCGAAAGCGCTATTTACATGTATGTCATTCCTGAATGCTCCGTCGTTCTTTTCCTTTATTCGTGGTATTGTAGTTCACCAATGTTCAAGCCTGAACGTCAATAATACTGATATCACAGGCCAGTCAGAAACCAAAAACCATTCAAATATTGCAACCCCACCCAAGTACAATTGTTTGTGAACAGGACTCGGTGATCGGGATGATTTTTCACTTTTTCCAAGTGTGTGCTGCTACCGATTGCTCGCCGCCTCAATAACCCGTGGTGATTGCTAGGTGGTGACTGGGATCTAATTATTTTCTTCCAAGTGCTGATTTTGAGTGCACGTGGTAGCCCTCAAGGTCGATTGCAAATCCTGGTGACACCATAGCCCCTGAATGTTTATTACACCTGACCAAGCATCACGCCTGAACCCTGATGTATCCACTGGCAACCGTTTTCAGATATCCTCGGATTTTAATTTTGCACTTACCCTTAAGCAGTGGAGATTCATGTTTTTTGTTTTAACTGCTTACTACTTCCATTTCGGTTGTCAACGTCACGATTACAAACTTTTTGTCGTCCGGATGTGTGCCAGTGTTTCTCAGAGTAGCATATCGAGGACAACCCAGCTGAAGGAATGGTGAGTCAATATTGCTCACAAAATGAAAATTCGGCTCTTTTTATTGATGACCATTTTCTGCGCAGTGATATTATTAGCCGAGTCTGACAACTTTCCCGAAAACCAGAAAGAAACCGAATTTGTTACTCACATTAATTAGCATGCTATAATATATTTGTCATGAGCAAATGAATATAAAATGGCAGACGTTTGCAGCTATGCTTTTTAGACTATATGCCAATTGTTTTTCATGAAGCCGCTTAGCTTCAGTTTTCGGTGTTCAACATTGCGTATTTCAGCTTAGCTAACCGGACGGTAACCTTGCCTGACCATTGGAAGTTTTTGAGGAATGTTCTTGTATGTGAATGATTCTGAATACGTTTCTTGTAGTATAAATTTTGAAAACGTACTGCGAAGATTTGCAGTCTTACCACCTAGTCCCTCTCAAATAGAAATGAGAGCAAGCTCCTAGTAGTCACTTTTGCTAAATTTGTTGACGGTGTCTTCACACACATGATCTTATTGTCATTATCATACCAGGGACAATACACCACGGCGAGTGAGCTCTCTGTGTCGAACGGCACAACGAGAAGCACCTGGAAGTGGTGTGAATAAGTTTTAATAATTTTACATTGACCCCAGTGCAATGGAGACCAAAGAAAGGAGACTAAAATTAGGGAGTTCATAGTTATAAAATTTGGTAATGCATCGTAATATTTCCGTTCACCAGCTTTGAACAGGGGGACTGAAAACCCAAAAATCATTATCAGATAACGGCACACCTTTGCTTGAATGTCATCTCCTATGACCCTTATGGGAGTGTTCGATGACATTGCGAACCTCCAGATGCATATGTGCGTGGACGGTAGGGGACTTTCGAAGAAGTTCTCCAACTGCCTGAATAGCGGTACATGCAAAATAGTTCTGCCAGTGAATTGAAGTACTAATGAGCAACCATGAATTAGCGTAACGTTGTCCGGAAACAGATAAGTATGAATGGTTCCCTCGACCACGTTTAGCACAGGCTACGGTATACTCCGGATACGAGCTGTCATTGTGTCGTCCAAATCTTTGAAAGGTGTGAGCAGTTTCGGATCCACAGCGTTTTCATTCAGTCGTCGGTAAACGGTCTCGGCAACTGTGTGCAGCGACGTAATGCCACGTTTTGTGAAACGCAAGAACGACTCATTCGGGAACGCTGAGAACTTGCCTAGCAGTTCCAGGTTCCTAATTTCTTCTGGCTGATGAATCCAGCAGTGGACATTGGACATCGCTTCTTGTCCCCTTTATCGAAAAATGTATTTCCACACCACACGTTTATTTCGATAAAATAAAGATAATTTGTATACCACGTTTTGTTGCTTAGTATGTAAGTGAACACAGAGGACTCCATGAAATTGCCATGCATTTCCTCTCGGAGTAATAAAGAATGACTGGCCCTAGATATAGCAGAATTTAACGAAATTCAGTAGCCTCTCATTGAAAGATCGGAACGCTTGCTGAAAATCACATGGCATATGGGTCCTGACAGCCGTCAAACGGTCATTCACCAGCCTAATTTGGTGACATTCAGCTGGGGCTACGTTGTTTGATCCCGCAGTTCGCCATATGAACATCGAGTGCTTTGTAAGCCATAGACGGACAGATATAACGGGTAACAACAGGATCGAGTCCATACGATACCTTCCAAAATGTAAAACACCAGTTTGATGTTCTTCCTGGCTGTGTGCACGGAAGTCAGTGTCTTTCCTACAGCGACCCACGTTACTGCAGAAAATAATGCGGCGGTTTCCAGACAAACCGACTTTCGTGCAACGGAAGCAGCTGACATATCTGCTGTGATGCGTCACCTGCTTCACAGAGCCGCCAGCTGGCGCATATACAACGATGCTGTGGAACACGCATTCAACGGAACCCCTTAGAAAGCAGCTGTATGCTGCTGGATAATAGAAGTTCATGAACATTTCCGGACTTCGACGGACCATGGGACAAATCAGTGACGAATACCCGCGACGAAGGATTTATGACCCGACCCAATATGAGGCATAGCTGTTGCGGAGAATTTTTAAAAGATTAACAGCCATCAACTGTGGAGCTTAAGAACTATGGATTCAATTTACAAAAAGATGCACTCATCTAACGCCAAAGTGGTTTTACATATCACCAAGTACTTTTTGCACTTGCATGCGTCTTGGAGTCCTTAACAGCATCCAAGGTTCCTTTGAAACATTTGTAGACATTCCAGTAGCAGGGATACATCTTTCGTGGTTCTCTCTGCTCTGATTGCTATCATTTGGGGTATGTTTGTTGCCATCACCGTTGGTCCCCGGACACAATCGACGATCGGGTTAAATGTCTCTGGAAAATAAGTAATAGTGAGATTTTCATGAGCATACATGTTAGTTTCTTTAGGCAATGGTCGACAGCCCTGTTTATCTCTTCCGGTGCTTCAAGATTCATGACCATCTGCACGCCGGTATTCGTAAGAATAGAATAGCGGATAATATCAAGTGAGCGAAATCATCATCGTTCACCGTTAGACAGAAAGACAAGCCTCACTGACCGCTGCCTTTTCCCAGAGTTACACGTTTATATAAAAAGAGTGAATATTCAAGGGGAACAGGGAGTGGAACTACACATGCGGGAAACGATAAGACGCTGCTGCAGCCAACGCACGGAGCACAACGTAACTGTACAAGCGCACTCTTTCAATCATTCTGATTCGATAGAAAATGATAGCACGATCGCCACTGTTCACGGTTCACTGCCACATCCTTAAGTGTCTCCAGCCAGCTAGTTGACAGGTCTTTCGGACCCCAACCACGAAGGCGTGAGACACCTACTTTACCTAAGTTCGCTGTACATTTTCTCATCCCACGTCATGTGTTGACCTTCACATGGCTTCTTCCAGTCCTAAGGAGAAACCCAAAAAGGACACGATATGGTAGACGAGAGTCCGTCATACGCAACACGACCCAACCAACGTAGTCGTGGGATGGAGTCTTCTCAGAATTGGCACCTAGTACTGGATTCCTGACCTCTACATTAGTCACTAAGTTACTCCATCCAATCCTAGCCATTCTACTTAGACATTGGCGGTCGAAAACCTCTAACCGACGAACATCTCCCAAACGAATATTCATTGTCTCGCAACCGTACAACAGAACTGAGCGCACTGTGACACAGTACGCACGACTTTCAACTTCAGCGAAATATCAGGCCGACACCACAAGTGCTTCAGTCAAGCGTAAGCTCCACGAGCCTTGGATATACGCGTGTTTTTCTCTACTGTCGAGCTGCCATCTTTCGACACGCATCTACCAAGGTAGGTGAAACGGTCCACAATCATTAGTTCCTCTCCGCCCAGCACTAAGTTTGGCACTGCTGTCGTTCAATCCTGCAACAGCACTTTACACTTTGAAGGTGCAAAGCACATGCCAAATCGAGCGACCAATCTCGAGAGTTTATCTAGTGCCCGTTGTGCATGGTCCGCAGACTCAAAAAGGCACACAACGTCATCTGCATAGTTTAGACCACATAGCTCTTTATTTCCTTGTTTGATTCCTACATTCCGGAGACCTCCTAAAGCATCTTCCATCACCTCGTCCATGATGAAGTTAAACAGGAGTGAAGAGATTGGAACGCCGCTAGTCGTTCCGAATGAACTTGATAGTTCACCGTATACCTTCACGCGACCATAAGTATGCGGTTACAATGCTCGCAACAGGTTCACGAACTTTGTTGGCATATCCTTCCGGTGGAGAGCACTGAGTAGTGCTGGTCGATCCACGAAGTCGAAAGCACCGTGCTGGTCCAGAAAGACTACAGTCATAGGGCAGAGGTGCGTGTGGCGCGTTTCGAGTATCTGTCGGAAAGTGAATACTTGATCGATGCAAACCCGACCTGGCCGAAATCCGGCCTGTTGTTCGCGGATATTACTCTCGCGAATCGGTGTCAAACGGCGCAGCATTATCGAAGCTAACACCTTAGTAACTATCGGAATTAAACTAATCCCACGATGATTGCTGCAGTCACTCGGTGTACCCTTCTTGAAGATGGGTATAATCAGTGACTCACCCCACGATAGCGGGATACGCTCCTCGTTCCAAATATGACGAAGCAAGGAGGTAAGTGATTTCATCAGCACCTCTTCACCCAATTTGAAAAGAACTGGGGTAGTTCGTCGGGACCGGCAGCTTTTCCCCTCTTCAGAAGCCGAATATTCGACTCCACTCCCACTTCCGTTGGGAGATCAAGTGACACCTCCCAAAGACCTGCAGCTGTAGACGTTGGACTAAATACGTTAGCGTGTGGTCAGCTAGACTGATCCTTGAAGTGCTCTGCCCATCGGTCCAGCCTTTGTTGTCTGCCATGGATGAGATCTCCATTCATATTGCACATGACTTCACTAACCGAAGTTCGCCGCCCACCGCTATCGCGTATACGCTTGACCAGCCTTTGACTGCTACTTGAAGTGGCCGATTTCTCCACCTCGTCGGCTACCTTAACCCACCAGTTTTCGCGGTCATTCTTAAGGCCTATGGTCAACTGACGCTGCAACTGTCGACGCACTTTATTCACCTCTTTGTAGTTAGGGAGCTGGCGTTTTGTTTTACTAGACCCAGGGACGCTTGTGAGATCCAGTGTCTTTGATGACCGCTAGATCTAGGACCACAGGCGAAATCTGCTGCTAAATGCATAGCCTGCTTAATTTGATTCCACTGCTCGTCTACACTGTTGCTCGTCGGAGTTCTTAGTCCCTCGGGTAGTTTCTGTTCATAGCTATGGCAAACAGCGGAATCAGACAGACGGTCGACGGCAAATCGGGTTTGTTGTCTGTGTCGATGGCCGTTGAGCTGAAGCAAAACCCGCATTAGGACTAACGCATGGTAGTGATTGAAATGCACAAACCCATCATATACGTCACAGTTAGCTTCCAGAGAATATTCGTAGTTATCAGTTATTGATGTACTTATTGGTTCTTGCAAAATTCCAGATGAATGGGAACTTGTAGCAACTTCAGAGACAAACAGGAAAGTTAGACGCGGAATAAAGTACCTGCTTCTTACACTGCTTGCCCAGTAGCACGCAGTTATGATATCCCAGGAAACAGTCGTTGTTTCTCTCTGTGACAGCAAAACCACTTGCAGTTATTTGGAAGATCGAATATCGTGGTCTTTACGCAAAACACATGGAATATGGTGGAGGTGTGACTGATTAATATCACTGATTTCAGTGGACACTGTTTCATACAGAATAAACTTGTGCAAAATGACGCAGTGGCCCACTACGGGTTGCCAAGTATGCACTGAAGAGAACGATCTTAACAACGGAAAACTGAGGACACCACAACACTTCCACATCATTGTTGTGTAGAAAAAAGTGAAGTTAGCATTATAGTGAATACTTTTGTCGTGTACCATTGGTGATTTGGTGATTTGGTGATTTGGTGGTGATTAGTGGTTGCAGTTATCTTTATTTTTCATTAATAAACGAGGTAAAACAGTGAAAAGACTATGCACATCGCTTTCGGAAAAGGGGAAGCAGTGCATAAAGGGTCGCCAAATGGAGAAATTCACCGGTGGAGGAAAGCTTCAAACCCTCGAAATTCACACACAAACCCTAGGACCAAAGTCGGTTTTCACGCGAGTCAATCAGGAATAATTTTCACAATCCCGGTGAAAGTAGGACACTGGGATATAAAAATTCAACTTGATAACGATAGTTTTGAGCGAGACGACCCGTGAAGTGGAGACCTTAGCCATCGATGTGTGCTGTATTCGAGACTAGCTCTGCTCTTCGACTGACATCTCCATTTAGTCCTTCCGTGGAGTTTCATCTGCGTCTTCCTAGGGATCCTGAGACTGCGGATTTGGGTGTTGCTGGCATCGGTATGGCTCTTGACTTGACTGAATCCCAGTTGACAGCCGGCTATGCGCAATGGGACTGAGATTCATGCAGAGTAAACAGCCGCCACTCTGACAGACGCAAATAGTTTGTCGTTTCAGCGTATGCGCCAAACAGATTGGACCCTGGATTTCGACTGAATCTCTGCGCTTTCTCGAAGCACGCCAGGCCGTTCCGGTTAGCATCGAGTGTAACAGGACGGCTCGAAAGGAGATGTGAACTCAACGCAAGCTTGAGTAGGGAATGCGGTAACTGGTGGTCTTAATGAGCTTCGGAGATGGAACTTACTGCCGCTCCGGGAAATTCCCGCAAGCTGTTCCACCTCATCCGTGTTACCGATAGGCGAGCATTAGGTGTGAGCGAAACGACCTGTGAAGCTGAGGGTTCACCGGTCCACAACCAGCGGTGACATCTTGTACTCTGGGCGGAGCACTTTGAGGCATAATTTAGCTAGCCCTCAGCGTCAGCTCCTCGCGGAGCTGTTCCGGCAAGCGTCCGGTGGCTTCCTACAAAGGATTCACCTGCTGAGGCGGAGGTCCAAGCCTTTGGATGTCATAAAGCCCCGGGCTCCGATGGGCTTCCCCAGCTCAGACTGATAAGAAAACTTCAGGTTTTGTTCTCGAAGATCCGTCACTCCGAGAAGACCTCTTCCTTGTGGGGAGAGTCGAACGTTGGCCCCATCTTCAAAATGCGCTTGCGCTCTGATCGCGATAACCATTGGGGTACTAGCCTAATCCAAATAGCATCAAAGTTGCTTGTGCCTGTCAATCTCCACAGGTTGTACAAAACGCATGCAGGGCAAACTGGTGAGGAACAGGCTGGGTCTCGTGCTAGTCGTGAATGGGTTGATCAAATTTACACCCTCCGACAAGTGTTGTAGAACCGTTTTACTTTCCGAAGACCATGTCCTTGGACATTCGCGAATCTTTTGGTTCCGTTGATAGGTCTGTATGTTGGCACTGTTTGTTGAGAAATGGAATACCTGAGAATTTTGTTGGTCCTCAAAGAGTTTTACCGTCATAAGTCAGGTCGGGTTAGGGCTTGTGGTCAGTTTTTGCCACCCTTCGTCGTCTCCAGTAGAGTACGGCAAATCTGACCTACATCCCCATTTCTTTTTAACTTTGTCATAGAGAATATTCTACAGGACGCTTTATCTGGTCTTGCTGGGTGACAATGCGCAAGTAATTTGACGCACGTTAGGCCGCTTGGCAACTGAGGTATCCAGGTATGGGGTGTGCTTTGCATCTTCAAAATGCAAGGTACTTCTTCAAGACTGATGAGAGTCTGATCACACCCGGGGGTTTTGGGGAGGAAGCCACATCACGAATTGCGAGAGCCAGAGCAGCTTCCGCGAACTTGCGACACTTGTAGCGCCGCCATGTCATCCGGCGTTCTCTCAAGGGAAGGATGTACAATGCCACAGTTTGTGTTGTTTTGCTTTACGATTGCGAGACTTGGCCTATCCGCGTTGTGGACGGCTGGCTATTTCTTTGTTTCTGGCCATCGATGTCTCCGAAGCATTGCTCGTGTCTGGTGGGAACATTAGGTGAGTAACTACCAGGTGTTTCGTCGTGTGTTGGATGTAGACGGTCGTCTTCTGGCTGAGGTAATCGTTCTACAAGGCCTTCGGCGGCTTGGACACGTAATGGGCATACCTATCCATTGTCTACCTTTTTGTGCTCTTTTTACACTTCCTGGCCAAGGTTAGAAGAAGCGACGTGGCGGTCAGGCTATGACTTGATCTGGAGGTATGTAGAAATTAGTTTCGGTTTTGGCCTCAGTTAGTGGTTCCTGTCTCCCTGGTTGGGGTTCAAGCGACGATGGTCATTTTTGGTTGAAGATGTTAAGAGATATAGCTCAGTGCCGATGTCAGTGGCGCGAATGCTCTCTTGCATATCTATAGAGCGAATTTTCCTTGAAGGCTATCCAAAAACCACTAAAAGTTCAAAAAATGTATGCGGTGAAAACATTATAGTTTTTATTTCGCTTGTTCGCCTTTTGTTGAGTACCTTTTACGCTTCGTAGACACCATACTTGTTACCGAACCGTCGGTGCGGCTGAGTGGATTCTTTTATTTCGTTGACGAATGAACGGCCAGTTGCATTTCTTCATTATCTTAATATTCAGTTGTAGGTAGTAAGTTAATGCATTCAGTTGCGCGTAACTAGTCAGTTCATAATTAACGCATATGTATCTGTGCTTGAGGTGAACTAACTGCTGCATACACATTTATCTATGAATATTCGTGGAAACAACTAACAGCTAACTCGGTAACATATCAAGGTGAACCTACAAAAATAGGATAAATTACGTTGTGCAATCACCACGTAGTGAAAGAGTGAGCTGATTATTGAAGGGCAGTGCTTCACCTCCTCGGACAGACTTTGTATATCGACGCTTCTGAGTGTTTTATTATAACCATTTTGCGGTAGTGTTCTGCTGCGCTGTAGGCAGCTTCTCATTTTTTTTTGGATGCTCCCTATGGTTGCCGCCTGTGTAGCCCTGCCGAGGAACAAAAACGATTAAGAACTAATCACAACTGAAATTTACTGCCATTCATCGGAGTCTTTTGAGAATGATAGCCATTAATAAGTGTATTTACTGCTGCCTGAAACTGGCCTGTGTAATCAAGGGTCGGTACCCTCTGACTGTATGCAGATCCGAAATCCATAGTTACCCCATGAGATCAATAAGTGAGTACCGGATTGTTACTGAGGAAGCTAACCAATAAAATGTTGACTAAATATCCAGCATATCATCACCAAAGGGAAGCTGGCCACGTACTACATGTTAAAAATCTTGTTTCGACGCTTTTTAAAAATCAGAGTTGTCTGAAGTGTTACCAGTGCCAACCTAACGTCATAAGCCAATGGCTAATTCCATGGACCAGTGCATTATTAACAGCATTTGGCATTTCCCGAAATTATTACCATGTTGTAGTTGCTTTTTTCTTAATACGTCCAAGGATGTCATGTTTTGAACGATTGCAACCAAGAGAAAACCTTCATTTAAATCATAAGGACATTTTACGTGTTAAGGATCTATATTGTGGCGGGCAGTTCTAGGTCTGGTTTACTCTTCAAACGCATGAATGTAATAGCACCAATACTCGTCAGGTTAAAGTATGATAAGGGTCAAAATGAATGCAACT
This sequence comes from Fasciolopsis buskii, assembly GCA_008360955.1. Taxonomy (NCBI): domain Eukaryota; kingdom Metazoa; phylum Platyhelminthes; class Trematoda; order Plagiorchiida; family Fasciolidae; genus Fasciolopsis; species Fasciolopsis buskii. The sequence continues at coordinate 17,046 of LUCM01006756.1, forward strand.
GATAAGTTACACTGTAAAGTTGAATACTAGTGAAGTATGAAGTAGCAGAAATCGGAATTCGTAAACAAGCTGTAGGCAGATATTAGGTGTAAGGCAAAAGAAAACAATTTTACTTCTTTAAATATCCCGTTATTTAATGCTATTTCCAAGGACAATAAGTACTTCAGTGAACCAAAAATAGACAAAACCTGCTGCGCGCAAAGCAACTCGAGCAAGTTACTTGAATTGATGGCTTTCACAATTACAGCTCATTAAAACCACCGAAAAAGTCTTGTCCAAGCAACGATGGCATAAATGACAATGTTGCGCTAATTTTTCCAGCGTTCATAGGTATTCGTAGAGCAAACCCATGAATTGTTAGGTGATCTGCCAGTCATTTAGCGACACACCATCAAAGAATAATTAAGCTCATCAAAGAATAAATCATTAATTTTCTTTGTATCTTTGCTTTCATCGAGAAAAAAAAGACGAAGACCATCAATTGACCAATTTATTAACAATTTTCCCAAAATTCTACAGAATTGCAGCACCATTGAAACAATCTCCAGAGGACTGATCTGGGCGCGTTTCAGCGCCCCCTGTGCTGACTGGGTGCTTATTTAGTTCCCTTGTACTTTTAAACGCAGATGAGCTATTGGCCAAGTAAAACGTATGTTGCACACCTGCCAAAGTGTATCATACTTGTCCAGATTGTACTACGGAATAAACAAAAATAACAGCTTGGATGAAGAAAGTGGTCGTGGCCAGGATACAAATTTGGGTCGCATGTTCGTGCACTTCAGTTTTGTTTGGATGTACCGTATTTCAAATTAGCAAGCAATAAAATGTATAACATTTTTACAGTTAGTCGTTACACCCACTTTGACTGGTTGCATTCCCAAACGTCATCAATATCTACTTGTGGGTTAGCTAAGTGTATCCAAATTATTCAACGTTTATGAAGCTTAGAATAATGTTTGCGTCAACCGATGTGTCTGGTACATTCTGGTGAATTTGATGAACATATCTTCGGAGCGCTAATCTATCTTCCTTGTCCGATGATCCTAATATCCCGTTTTCGATTATTTTAGCGCCGGTAGATTAAATCCACAAGTTCTGAGCCTCCCAGTTAGGACCGAAATATTCCTGATTTGAATAACTCACCCTGTATTGGCACCGCCGCGTCAGGATATGCACATCTTTGTCCGAGCTAGAAGTTATCAACACCTTTCTCAAAATCATAGATGGGTTAATTGATTCAATGACAGATCATGGAGTTTGAACCGATTTCTGTCTCAATCCATGGAAATGGACGGATCCATGTTCAATCAGCTATTTGCTATTCCTTCGGAGCAGATGATTTTTCAGGAGCAGAGCGGCTTCCATCATTAGCAAACAATTCCTAAGTCACATTTCAACGACTGAAAGTTCTCCGCAATGTATTCATAGTAGTTCCGGCGTCAACGTGGGTTGTGAATTACATTTGTTATCGATGAGAATATGAGTCAACTACAAACGGATTCCAATGTTTATTCACAAAGATGGCTCGTGAGTTTCATTCGCAAACCTCATATAGCGCAAGCCATGAAGGCTATTTTGAAGTCTAGGATGATGTTTTCTGGAGAACCATAAAACATTGTCGATTTCGGGTCACCAGCAGGTAAAGCGTGCCAAAGATTTCATTTTATCAATGCCCTGAAGTCTGAAGTGAAAAGCGGATAAAAACAATCGTTGAAATGGTGGAGGAATTATGACATTGCAATGGCGGCCGCTCCCCAGTAGCGTCCAGTACTTCCCTAGGTACTACCGGGTTGCCCAAACCGAAGTAGAGGGTTGCCTCAAAGGCTTTTAACCGAATGGTCTAACCTAGAATGCAGCAAGACTATCTAAGGGTTACGTAGTCTACAGGGGACCGATGACTGATTGAACTAAACATCCTGGGTGACTATTATACCTCTCTTCCCGGATGCCACCGACCATACAGACGTATGATTCGCACTGGTCCCGTGATTAGTTTGGAATCAAAGTTTAACTAACTGCCCAAACTGGTTAGCCAAGAATAATGAACCTGAGGGGAACCGCAGGCATTGGTCTTTTTATTTGCACTTTTACGGTTACACCCGCCACAGGAAGATAGTGCATGGAGTTTTCTCAGCAGAGGAGATGTTGGTCATTTGGAAGAGTTTCTGGAGACGTCCCAGTCGAGTGGCCAATCCGGAGCCTGAGACACGCACGCGCCGTCAAGCTGAGGTATTTGAAGGCATGGGAGATTCGTAATTGAGGTCGACTTAAGTCCGTCATTGTCAACCAGGTACCCAAGAAATTTAAAGAAACTGGAATAACAAACACGCCTAGGTGTTTTAATAACATCGGTCAATTCACAAATTCGTTGCGATATTGGGTTTTGAAGTCGTAATCTAATATGTCGTCCTGGTAACTCTTAACGCCAACGGGACCCTAAGCAACTGAATTTACGGTCTGATATATGTCAGGTGAAACGCTCAGCCCAAAGTAAAAGCATATATAAAAATGCAGACCATATGGAGTGCTGACGATAGACAACTCATGACGATCAGGGTGTGATATCATCTGCAAATAAGCCTCCTTTAGATCCAATGAAAAGGAATAACAGGAACCACTGAATCGGGGTAGTAACTTCCGCGGTTCTTCTGTAATGCACGTCTGTTGACAAAGTTCCGAACTTAAATAACATGGTTGTCACCACAGATCCTCAGAGTTTTACAGAAGCTTCGAGAAGAGTAAAAATAAACATAACCCATTTGGATGAGGTGATTTGCTCTAAAATACCACTGGAATCCAAAGAATTTGAATATACAAATATGATAAGTGGCCCTTCACAAAGACAGAAGCGTCATCAAATTCAAGCTTGCCCGATGAAATTTGTATTTCTTCTATCGCCTCTGGAACAAAGCAAAATCAGATATAATAAAGATTTACAAGCACTTGGAAGAAGGGAAACAGGAGTAAGGGGCCCTTTCATGGTTTCCGGACAATTTCAGGAAATCCCAGGGTAGATAACAAGGAAGCTACTATTAAATGGATATTCCTCTGCCTGTGAAAAAACGGTACGTTTACCCAGAAGCGGGATTGTGCGACCAGTGATGCTTTTGACGGCAGTATCAGTATGTCTGAGTTGCACACCTAAAATAGCACGCCATATGTTATTCGAATGAACGGAACTGTATTAGTATGAATTCTGAATCAGTGTTAGACACTACAGTCAACAAGGAATGATCGCCGAATTTTTTTTGGATTTCGTTGTTTACAGATTGAGACAAATAACAAGGTGATGAGGGAATGTCGACTGGCCTGAAATAATCTGTCATAGTATTTTGACAAGCAGATCCAATGTGGCAAATTTTACCACGCTTGAGATGCCTAGCATCATGGAAGTAACACATGGACAAGAATAGTAGTTTCAACAAAAATCGTTTTTTTCCCAATGGGATTTCGGCGTACATCTACCGGTTTTGTTGGCTTTTGGTTTTGAACCAAATTTATTACTTTATTTGGATTTGCTAGAGTCGTAGGATAGCCTTCCGTATGGATGGAATCGTGGTTGTTCACCAAAATCTGCAAGGTGAAGTCCGTTTGGTTCTTCACATCCTGTTACTTGTGGGCATCGCATACGCGTTGAAGTAAATGTTGCTTCAGTGGGGTTGATTGAATAATAATTTTGGTGACAAGATGGTCCTGAAGTTGGATTTTCATTTGATCTTTCGAATTTATGCCGTATCACTTGCGTTTGAAGTTCCGGAATGAACGCACAAATATCAGGTTATTCGTTTTGCTTCAGGTAATGGAATTTGACCCATTCTTAGATTTCAGAGTTGACTGATTGTATTTGATGGAGCACTTAGAGCCGACTGCTAAATGGCACTACAATTTTCCAGATTGTACCACGAAATGAACAGAAAAAGCCCCACGGACTAAGGCATAAGCCAGAACAGTTGCAGCCAGAATAAGAATTGAAGCCGCATAGTCCTACATCTCAAAATTGTTCATATACCAGGCTGGAAGTAGTCACACACACAATATATATATCTTGCATAAACCTGAGTACCGATCGTGTGCCATCGTAACCATGGTGAAAGACCAACAATGAGGGGGAAAGAGGAAGAAAAATGAAATAGTCTGCATGGTTTGCCAAATATAATAGTTTCGGCTATCCATCGGAATCCTTGATTCCTCTGAGGGTTCGATACTATCCGGTTGCCCAGATGGATGTAGAAAAGCAGTAGTATGTGGGAGAAGGAATAAACAACTAGCTTATGAACAGTGATCGCTACAGCTTGTCCCCCGGATAGGGGTAATTTTCCTACTACCGTCCGAGTGGCTGCTGTTGGATCGATAGGATTATAAACGAATCAATTCTTTGAGCTACCCTGTTATTATCTAGACAGTTATACATAGGTCACCGTGCTGTGATTGCGGTCCGATACTATACCTGCATATCTGTTTTTTTAACTATTTAGAAAATAACACCAGTCAGGTTGGTCAAATCCACCCGCGTTGCTATCCTTGCACAGTGATCATTGAACTTAGTTTCCACTACATATTAACTCCCGCAGTCTTATTATATTATGAAACTTTTTATGCAATATGAAGTAATAAACAGGATATAGAAGGAATACTTATTGTGCAAAACACAATACTTGAACATTCCTTTGACAATACGGAAGCCTGTGTGCCGATTTGTTTGGGTCCTGTTTGAAGTCGATAGGCTTTGTAAGCGTCTGCGTTAAACAGTAGAATCATTTAATGACAACCCATCGCTCCTCCATGTCTCGGAACCAACGTCACCAGGCCTTGACCACTTAGCCGTTTTACAAACATAATGGTAAACCTTTCTTCAGAGCAATGTTTGATAAATTGGGGGAATAAGTCTGTAGTACTTTTGGTGAAGCCACACATGACTCTTTTGAACTTAAGTTGAGTTCAGTTTTTACAACCATAAACTTTGCAACAATACTTTGGTTCTGATTACAGCTTGATGACATCCGATAATAGTGAAATAAAAGTCTTGTGATCGATATCTAGAAGAAAGTATCTTGAAAAGTATCTTGAAAGTGAGAACGCAAGTGGCTATCGTTTCAGGCTATCCTTCTTGTGGTCATCGGACTTCTATGGAATTCTGGAGCCGCAGTTAACGAAACACCTTCAGTTTAAGCCAACAGGATAATCCGGTAAATGTGTTGTATGTACGGTGGTATCAAAATGATACCGATGCGACAGCGCGAGAAGCAAACGACAGTAAGGGTGCCGAGCGCAGATCTAGCTTGATTAATTCCAAATTTACCGCAACAGGCGAATGCCTACGTGCCTAGTTTCCAGTGAAAAAAACCAACTAAAGGAATGCAATAAAATCAACATGGCGCATAATAATGAATTGAACAAATATAAGTCAAACATATTTAGTTTTCTCAGAAATATCAATGCCAGCAGTTTGATACTACCTTCTTGTTATCCATTCGCTAGAGATTCATTTCCCTTTGTCATCTCTAGTAATGTTTTTGATTGCTTAGGAATAACTGACTTCAGCCGGTAAGTATCTGCGAACTAACAAGCTTGATTCTTTTCCCAAATTTCGGTGAGAATTTTATAACGATACTGTCCACGATAACATTCTGTGAAATAAATGTAATTGGAAACAGTTTGAGTAGCAATCGCGTATGACTTTAATCTTTCATGACATTTGTACTAATCTTGCACCGCATCTGTAGGGTTGAGAAGACGTCATATTTTTTTGATCAACTGCTACAATTTGTGCTTTAGATGTAGCTACATTTCAAAAAATTGGTTAACATTGTGGCGGATGTTGAACAGGATGCAGTCAGCTCTATGCATGCTCTCTCGACCAAACTTTCTTTTAAAAATCAAATAACATTTATTTTCGATGGACTTGACTAGAGGTCTCACGGTTAAAAAGAGTTGCACGTTTGGTGTTGGTATCGACATATTTGGTACATGTTTATTCTTTTATCACAACGGTTAATAAGATTACTACTTAAATCATGCATCAACGACACCTTGGATTTCGGCCCAAAATATTGAACCACCAATGAATTGCGTTGTTTAGGCGCACTTATTGCATTCTTTAAATATGGCGAAATTAACCAATATAAATGTTAAAATCCAACCTACTTACAAAAAAAAACAAGTCAACACGTATGTACGAGCATTCACAGGTTGTACAGTTAAACAATCCTGTCAAGTTGTTCATGCAGCCAAACAAAAAGAGTAAGACCGAAATATCGTTGACTCTCAGTTACTTATTATTCCACAAAAATCTTCGATAGTATTTCGGAGGTTATCAGCGGCCTTCAGTTAACTGTCTTCTGAAGTGAGTTGTTGGCTAAATTGAGCAAAGTTAGCCTTTTGGGAATGCAGGTTTGTGCTGCTGAATTTTCCTTCGCATTTTGTCAGCCGGTATTAGCTCCTAAGTTTGTGGTATAACGTAGAAGGTTCGTTGCTTTACCCGCGACATATTCTTTGCATTAATGCCTACTTTCTAGAAAACACAGGCAATAGTTTTCACAGTGGTTTCTTTGATGTTGGATAGGTCTTGATTAATTTGATATTATAGCTGTGTTTATGGTTATTGTGGTTGATAATGCGAAGGTCAAATAAGTTGCAATCCCTGGACTTGCATGAAGACAATTTAGCTCACCGCATGTCCTCCTGTAGGCTAGCATAACACCTTTGAGTTCGCCTCATCTAGTGATGGAGAATAGAAAATTACTCTCATATTTCTACAAAAGTGACGGTAACCGATATCAAACGAGGTTGGTGGGTAGTTCTATCAGTGTAGGTAAATGAAAACTTATCACGCCCCTCTCTCACGTGTTCAGTGATCAAAGGATTGGAAATTAGAGGCTTATGACTTTAGTGATTTCGCTTTGACCAATTAACGTCCCACAATGTGCTGCGTGACCAAAATTTAAGTGCCACCCAGCTTTTTGGCTGTTACTGATCTTATCCGTGCTTTCTGGTCACATCGTGCTCAGGTATTATCATGTTGCCTAATTTTAATCTCGATCCTTTTTTGACCATGCATAAACATACAGCAGCACCTTGCTTCACCCAGTGAGGACGTCAGAAGTAAATAACAGTCATAAGTCATAAAATGACGTTCCAACCTAACAACGTGATAATTGACGTACTCCCCGCGGATGCATGAGCGTGATTTGCATGACGTCGTGTTTTGTAATAGAAATGCATTGCCTTTGGGACAAGTTGCCCTGCAAGTTATCCTTGTAGCCTTAGGTTGAACTTTTCTGACATGAATTACGAGTATGATTACAGATAGTAGGAAAACTTGAGATGCGCAAAAAGACGGTCGCAGACCGCAAGTCACGAAACATGGACATATTATTGGAAAAATCGCATAACAGATAGCAGAGGAAGAAAAATGCTCGATAAAAAACCCGCGAAAAGTTGTGTCAAATCGTAGGCCCACTGCATCAGGGTTAGTGATTGTCAAGAAGATGAAGGGAATAACTACAATCTTTGGAATTTGATGAAATCCAGGAAAATTTCTCTACTCGAAATACAAACATGCACTTTTGGCTGTGTTAATCAGCAGTTTTTACCTGGTAAACCAGACTGTATCCAGACCGTCCTGTACGGCCATTCCAGTCTTCATTGACCTGTTTTAGAGCAGGTAATGAGGTGAGCAGCGACTCATCGGACAGAAAGTTCAGGGACCTATGACCGTTTTCTGCGATGCCTCGGTGATTGCTAGATGCCAGTCTAATCGTATCTGATTGGCCATCAAAACAAAGTGTTCATTCATCAGAAATTTCTTGATCCAGACCTTAGTCGGATTTTGGATTACTGTTGCGCAGAGTTCGCATGTAGTACTTTCCCAATGGCATAATTTAAATTCGCTAAAATAACCCAAACCATGTTATATCTTTGTTTTCACACTTTGCTGACAAAACGAGAAAAAACAATTTGGACTCCGTTGTAAGCACGTCAGACATATTTTAAGGTATTGGTCTTGTGAAGTATATAAGTACGCCAATCCGTAAGAAAACAATTTGTTTGTCAACATTCCTTTTGCGCATATATATATATATATATATATATATATATATACAGAGAAAGGAGAGGAAGAGAGAAGGAACAACAAAGCCTGCCTCATTGGACCTATGGTTAAATCATTGTGCTTAGAAACCTTCATTTACTGTTATCAATTATGTTGCTGTCAGGCAGTCCGACAGTGATATCTGTTAAATTAATGAACACAACAAGGTGACTTGACTGGTTCCATTTTCCCAGGTATCCACTCTTGTGATGTTTAAGCGATTGCAAGTGGCGCTTGCACTGATGATGTCATCTCGACTGGCGATGAAACGTTTGCGACCTGAACGTCAGGCTCACTGATCAGAACCCATTAGAATAAACCGGAGATTTGCGCAGTTATATAACAAGTGCCACGCCCAGTGAGCCTCTGGCCCATGAAGTAGGGTCAAATTAGTTACGGAAATGCGGAAACCAAAATCGAGACAGATCAGTGCGGAGTTACATGGAATAAAGAATAAATAAATGTGTTTGAAATGAGTAGCTCGGGGAAAAAAACCGTTTAAGACCGTCAAGGTAGACAAAATGAAATTTGGAAACAACTTTCGGGTTCTCTAAAAGTATGAGCATACCGTTGAGTTTGCGATCAACCAAAAATCCGCATGATAAAGTCACTTAAGACCAGTGGACAGAATTAGCGGGCTGATTGATCGATCACTTTGCGATGACCAAAAAAAACCAAAATGTTCACGAACGCGATCGGACAAACGCCTGGTCGTGCGGCCAATATACCTGGTCCCACAGGAGCAGGTGAATGAATACACACAGAATGAGGCAGCAGAATCTGGCAGTCTGTCCTTTAGTTGGAAACACCATCGGTTTGGATGTGAATACAGTTTTTAACTGTGCAGCAAAGAATGTTCCACTGATTGAACTTGACAGTCTCCGTTGGATAATTTCCGCTTCTGTGTCACCTTTGAAAGGCAAAAGAACGTATACGGGTTTCTTTATTGGTCCTATTATATTTAGTCTTACTTCGTGTTTTTCCCAAAATGATTGATTTTTCGGTCGAGTAACCGAATTTAGGTGCCTGCTCAGTTTGGTCTTCTTTATCACTAGAGTTTGTGGGAACTAATGATGAATCAGTGGGAACTTGACGCATCAAATATTGAACACCGATATCCATAGTAGACAGTATCATCTTATTTTGCGTTATGCAACACAGATTTTTCACTATTCAAACGAACACACTCATTTGAAAATTTAAAATAACCCAGTTCAGTGCAACCTATCCAATGGGCTTGCTTGTCCTTACTCTGCGAAACCTTTTTTGAATAATGAAAACATGAACCTGACCCACGGTTATGGTGCACACCCCCTTGCACCTGTTATTCTGCGTATAAATTGCAGCGAAAATCAAGCCAAATTTGTACAACAACGAGTAACCGAAGTGGAATCATTCTTCGGTGACCTATGCGCTGAACTGGTCAGTTACACTCGACGAACAGCAAAATTACGCAACAATGGTAAGTAATCTGATGCGGAATGTTGGTGTAATATAATTTTTGAGACTAAACAATACCGACAAGTCTTATTTCATTTGGTTAGGTGATGAAATTTCTCGAATTCTGTTGGACTATTCCGTGAAGGAGAAAATAAACCGTTCCTCTTCGGCGCAATTGAAAAAAGTTGCCGAATATCTGGCCAGTTTAGAAGATTATCGGCACACCGAGGTAAGCAGAGTATAGGACCGGAAAAGTTTTCAACGCGGTGATTATCATTCTGTTTATCAGGTTGATCGTCTGGTTGGAAAAGTTGTTAATCCACTGGCCAGCTACGGAGAGGAGATCAAAAAGATTCGGGTAACAATTGTTTTTCCAATTGTCAATTCATTTATCTGTTCGTTTGTTCGTTTTATTTAAAACAGGCAAATTTGAAAATCGAAAATGCGGCCAGAAAGCGTGAGATCAATAATCGGAAAAAACTTGAACGCTCAAACACTGCCGAAGCTTCTCGATTGGTAAGTGGTATTGTGCTTCGAAATCTTGCAGAAGGGCAGCCAATAGAAGGAAGTTGATTGGTTAGTTTCAACGATGCTAACGTCTACCTCGCGAAAATTAACGCACTACTGATAACGTAGGTGATTATGAAATCGCTGATTAAAATGAGAATGTTGATGGTGATGACTCCATTGGTGATTCGGATGTTGATGGTGATGATATTGCTCATAGTGGTTGCAGTTATCTTTATTTTTCATTAATAAACGAGGTAAAACAGTGAAAAGACTATGCACATCGCTTTCGGAAAAGGGGAAGCAGTGCATAAAGGGTCGCCAAATGGAGAAATTCACCGGTGGAGGAAAGCTTCAAACCCTCGAAATTCACACACAAACCCTAGGACCAAAGTCGGTTTTCACGCGAGTCAATCAGGAATAATTTTCACAATCCCGGTGAAAGTAGGACACTGGGATATAAAAATTCAACTTGATAACGATAGTTTTGAGCGAGACGACCCGTGAAGTGGAGACCTTAGCCATCGATGTGTGCTGTATTCGAGACTAGCTCTGCTCTTCGACTGACATCTCCATTTAGTCCTTCCGTGGAGTTTCATCTGCGTCTTCCTAGGGATCCTGAGACTGCGGATTTGGGTGTTGCTGGCATCGGTATGGCTCTTGACTTGACTGAATCCCAGTTGACAGCCGGCTATGCGCAATGGGACTGAGATTCATGCAGAGTAAACAGCCGCCACTCTGACAGACGCAAATAGTTTGTCGTTTCAGCGTATGCGCCAAACAGATTGGACCCTGGATTTCGACTGAATCTCTGCGCTTTCTCGAAGCACGCCAGGCCGTTCCGGTTAGCATCGAGTGTAACAGGACGGCTCGAAAGGAGATGTGAACTCAACGCAAGCTTGAGTAGGGAATGCGGTAACTGGTGGTCTTAATGAGCTTCGGAGATGGAACTTACTGCCGCTCCGGGAAATTCCCGCAAGCTGTTCCACCTCATCCGTGTTACCGATAGGCGAGCATTAGGTGTGAGCGAAACGACCTGTGAAGCTGAGGGTTCACCGGTCCACAACCAGCGGTGACATCTTGTACTCTGGGCGGAGCACTTTGAGGCATAATTTAGCTAGCCCTCAGCGTCAGCTCCTCGCGGAGCTGTTCCGGCAAGCGTCCGGTGGCTTCCTACAAAGGATTCACCTGCTGAGGCGGAGGTCCAAGCCTTTGGATGTCATAAAGCCCCGGGCTCCGATGGGCTTCCCCAGCTCAGACTGATAAGAAAACTTCAGGTTTTGTTCTCGAAGATCCGTCACTCCGAGAAGACCTCTTCCTTGTGGGGAGAGTCGAACGTTGGCCCCATCTTCAAAATGCGCTTGCGCTCTGATCGTGATAACCATTGGGGTACTAGCCTAATCCAAATAGCATCAAAGTTGCTTGTGCCTGTCAATCTCCACAGGTTGTACAAAACGCATGCAGGGCAAACTGGTGAGGAACAGGCTGGGTCTCGTGCTAGTCGTGAATGGGTTGATCAAATTTACACCCTCCGACAAGTGTTGTAGAACCGTTTTACTTTCCGAAGACCATGTCCTTGGACATTCGCGAATCTTTTGGTTCCGTTGATAGGTCTGTATGTTGGCACTGTTTGTTGAGAAATGGAATACCTGAGAATTTTGTTGGTCCTCAAAGAGTTTTACCGTCATAAGTCAGGTCGGGTTAGGGCTTGTGGTCAGTTTTTGCCACCCTTCGTCGTCTCCAGTAGAGTACGGCAAATCTGACCTACATCCCCATTTCTTTTTAACTTTGTCATAGAGAATATTCTACAGGACGCTTTATCTGGTCTTGCTGGGTGACAATGCGCAAGTAATTTGACGCACGTTAGGCCGCTTGGCAACTGAGGTATCCAGGTATGGGGTGTGCTTTGCATCTTCAAAATGCAAGGTACTTCTTCAAGACTGATGAGAGTCTGATCACACCCGGGGGTTTTGGGGAGGAAGCCACATCACGAATTGCGAGAGCCAGAGCAGCTTCCGCGAACTTGCGACACTTGTAGCGCCGCCATGTCATCCGGCGTTCTCTCAAGGGAAGGATGTACAATGCCACAGTTTGTGTTGTTTTGCTTTACGATTGCGAGACTTGGCCTATCCGCGTTGTGGACGGCTGGCTATTTCTTTGTTTCTGGCCATCGATGTCTCCGAAGCATTGCTCGTGTCTGGTGGGAACATTAGGTGAGTAACTACCAGGTGTTTCGTCGTGTGTTGGATGTAGACGGTCGTCTTCTGGCTGAGGTAATCGTTCTACGAGGCCTTCGGCGGCTTGGACACGTAATGGGCATACCTATCCATTGTCTACCTTTTTGTGCTCTTTTTACACTTCCTGGCCAAGGTTAGAAGAAGCGACGTGGCGGTCAGGCTATGACTTGATCTGGAGGTATGTAGAAATTAGTTTCGGTTTTGGCCTCAGTTAGTGGTTCCTGTCTCCCTGGTTGGGGTTCAAGCGACGATGGTCATTTTTGGTTGAAGATGCTGAGAGATATGGCTCACAATCGAAATCATTGGCACAGTTCCCGTTTGTCGTTTCCTTAGCAGTCATCTGTTCTCAAAATATATCGAAATTAACCATGAACCCCATAATTGTGTAAGGGAAAGCTACAAAAGAAGCCAGGAGAAACATTTGGTTTGCTATGGTGTATTATTTTTTCTCTGAAGTTCGGTTTGCATGTTGTTTTTTAGGCGCATTGGATGTTTTCAATCCGATGTATTACGTATATAGGAGAAGAATTTTTACTGATATTTTCTATCATCCTTTCAACGTGCCGTTTAGTCAACAAAAATCTACTTTTTGATTCATGTGTTGTGTATTTCTGGGTGTCAATGCATCTTTCCTGCAGGGCTTACAGATCTCATAGGGTCTGACATTTATGCAATACGGAGGGTCCACGGCACCATTGGAGACATGTCGCGCGAATTTCTGCCCTCCATTTCCCTGATTTTCATGTCTGAACATTTATTTTAAAAATTTCTTGATAAGGTTTCATTTGTTTACCAAATTTTCACATTTTTAGTTAAAAATTACTGACAAAGCTTGACAGGGTATTGTTTGAATTATTCGGTAAAACATGATGTTTGGAAACTGAAAGTGATTTGCCTGATTATCGAAAGGGATGGAGTTGTTATTTTTCCTCATCTTGGCCGCTATTTATTTTCAGGATGCTTTTCCATGTGCACAGTACTTCGAGGTAGCAGCTAAAAAATCATAATCTGTCTTGATAATGTTACTGATTAGAAAAATCAAAAATAAACGGTTCTTACCTCGAGATTTTTCCGCATCAGTTTATGGTCCACTGAAATAAATCTGCTTAATCAATTACTCAGAGCATTCTCGCATGTACCCACCTCAGTAGTAGACATGCCTAGTCTCCTTCGTCATCACTTCCGTACAGAACGTTCATCATCCTTTAACCCTTCCGACGAAATACAATGGAGAATTATTTACGGGGTCTATACCAGTATTGGGTGCTTCTAGTTCTTAGAGTGGTAATGAAGTTGGGTTACTTAAGTAGAGAATAGAACGGTGTATCACACCTCTCTATCAGGTTATTTTACCTTATTTTACTGACAGCTAACAGAGATTCCTTGAGATATTCCCTGAAAAATATGTTTAGGTGGATTGACGAGGAACTGTCAATCAGTATCGTTCAATACGAGATAAGCAACAATCATTATCCAACTGAAAAGTATCCCCTCAGACAGAATTTCTTTTGGATTTTTGTCGTGCAATGCCTAATCGATTTCCTTTCAACGCCAACTTTACGCGGAAAGAGAAAGAGGTGGAGAAAGTAACTGGCCGGAGAACATAGAGTTATGTCCACATAAATTGTGAACGCATCTTTACGACTGCGTTGTTACTCCATACTGGGTTCTTGTGCCACGTGACACACCTTTTGTCAGCCTTGTAAACTCGATTCCTCTGGCACCGATCGGGCGCCATGAACGAAGGACAAAGAAACTAAAAAGCACCATAGAAATTTGGTGCTGGTATACTCCATTGCGGAGAAGTCAATGAATTAATTTCGGCCAAATTTGCCTGGCCAGAGCTGAGCACATGGATTTCACATCTTCCACCGAACTTCAGTTATTGGTTGCTGCTTAATCGCGTGTGAGATCTCTCCACTGTCAAAGAAATAGAGTGAATGACCTACTAGAAATAAGTAGTCTTGTCCCGTGGTTTGCTAATTGCATGAATGAGTACAGTGTTCTGAACGAGATTAGATTTGCTGGAAGCTACTGAACGCGGTCAGTGATCAATGGTGACAAGAACAGGACTTTATGGAAATTCAAGGCCTAAAATTTACCGTGAAAATCATTCGGCCACATAACTTAGGACTTCACACGGTATAATTGAATAATCCGATCATCTGTTAGATGCAATCAGAGCCTTTCATCTTCTACAAGATTCTAGTCCTTAACTTCCAAATTGCCTGTTAATCGTTTGTGCTTCTATTTGTTCCTCGGTCACTTAGAGATACGGGCTAAGAGAACAGAGCAAATTAATGTAAGATTGATGATTTCATACAGTCGACTAAACTGAACCCAGACGAACTAATTGACTGAGCGCTACGATTATGATGTCAAAAAAGGCCAGGAAGATGGGAAACAATCAGTGGAAAATAAGTCAGCAGTGCACGAAGCCAAACTGCCGAACGTTAATCTGGGCATGATGCCAAGTAGCATCGATCGGTCATTTGCGGAGTAGACGAAATTATGATTGATAGTTTAGCGTGCTTTTAGTTGCAACGGTGTCAAATCATAGAACACCCCATACAAAGCATTTTTTTGGAAATGTAATGATAATGGAGTCTATTACTAATAGCTTTTTAGCAAGTGTATTGGCAACTGTTAACGCGAATCACTATCGTCTCTGCTATAGATAACAATCAACTTTTAACACCTGTGGATCGAACCCCTCGAAGTCCAATGTACAGAACGTCTCGGTCAAGTTCACTAGAACAACAATAGCGCTCATCATTCTAGTTATCAACTGGGCCCGTTTGTGTAGTGATCGATGCAGATTGGCATTGATCCATCTAAAACAACGTCTACTTCCATGCAACAAGTTCAAATTCTTGCTGGGGATTAAATCTGGGATATTAATCAAGGAAAGTTTCAATTGCAGTGCACGGCGAACCCGATTCATCATTATGGTGAAACTTGAAGTGACGGAGGGTGATTCGTCTAGAGTATTTGAAAAGTCTGAGCAGTCGTTAGGACAGATGGATTGCTATCCAATCGCTGTACTGAATGTCAAAAGAGAAGGCTAAATGAGTAAACGATGTACGATGGACCGACACCAAGCCATTCAACTCTGAGAACTGTTTCATTGTTGTTAATAGTCATCAACTGTGCGTATTCATCTTACCTCTTATTGAATCAAATTCATCTCTGGGTCGTAGGTTCATACGGTATTGCAAGTAGTTTGCTAATCAAATTATGTTTCTTATACCCGAGATGAATCAAGTACTTAAGTTCTTTACTTTTTTCCTACTATGTTCTCCGGCCACTGTGCATTCAACTGCCCGAGGCTATACAAAGGGAGAGGACAAATGAAGGTATATTTTATCATGTATTGTTGATGACCTTCAAAATGAGTCATATAACTGTTGTTTGTAAGGTAGCAACCATAGTCAGGGCAAATAAATGCAAATTTAATGGTTGTAAAAACTGAACTGAACAGTAAGTGTCTGATGATAATTGCGCCTATAGTTAAAAGATCTCGATATGAATACAGTCACTAACTGGCCATTGAGGGCTGCTGTTTGAAGATTTCCGGTGTTTGAACACTTGGCTTCATAGTTTATGTAATTTGATGGAAAAATTGTGTTGGTAACTCAGAGGTTAGGCGTATGGTACTCGGTCCTGGCGTTCAGTCGCTAGAACAAGCACTGAATACGAATAGGTTTAGGTGATTGGATCATGCTTTTACGCCCGACTTCATAACCACTTCCTCGTTATACCCTAATATCCAAGGCAGGGAATGGTTGGAATATGAATCGAGATGGCCATCTGAAAGCATGAAAACTTTAACCAGTGGACGGCCTCGTACGGGTCAGGTTAGACTATCGGATTGGGGTTCACGACATTCTCTTAAGTGGTCATCGGATATAACAGGTGATATAATTCAATTTTGCTATTGGTGATATTCTTGCACTCGAAGTCTTTCTCCTCTATATAGATTTTACCTTATTAATTTGCGGTCGTTTTATTCTTGTGTTCAGTCAACAGTTCTGTGAGGTGGCAATTAAAGCCAGAGCACGTTGGTGCAAGGTTATTGGTCGTAAAAACCGAACTAAATTGATGTGGAATCCAGGCAGAACTAAAGAATGATGGTCAGAGCTGGTGGTTTTCAAAGTTTAGTATAACCAATAAGGCTGATAAATGACTGCCTTATTTTCAGTGCTGTACAAAAGCAGATAATGGAAGACTGTTTTTATCTAGTGTTACATATATATATATATGTGAGGTGCACATACCGTATTTAAATGAGGGCATCACTTTGACCAAGTCATTGAATAGCTTGTTTCAGTTGTTAATTTCTAAAAACCGATTCTGCCTTTCCATGTTTTGTTCAGAATCGCCCACGGGTTAGTGGACTGGATGTTGTATCCTTGTCTGTCTGTTGTGCTTTCCATATCAGTATTTCCTGGTTATTTTGTGTCGTGTCTATGGATTGACATTCGAAACCCTTGATGGATGTCCACAGCGTCGGCTAGTGGATGTACAAAACTTGAGACAGGTTTTCGCTACTCACATGACAGGCATCTAAAGGCTGCTCTGGATGGGCGTGGTCATGAGTGATACTTATTAGAATACCTCCCGATATGTGGCCGAACTTCGGAGAGCGCTTCGAAACGAAATATTCAGTTGCGCTTCAACAACAGACAGCACATTTTATTCGCCAACCTCAGTAGATGAGTCACGCTTATTAATATGCTTGGGTTACCACGGATCTTGCCACTTGCCAAGTCAAAATGACCAATTCAAAAACATGCAGTTTGTTGCCACAGATCCTCCATGTGACAAAACGAATTCAACCATCTTCACTCTGATATCAAGAATCCCTCGCACTAATCAGTTTGAGGAAAGAAAAACTGAAAAACAGGGTGATTTGTTCTTCTTTTCGACGGAACCACCGATGAGAAATAAGAAATAATTAAAGCAGGCAGGAATATTGTGGTAAATTGTCAAAATGTCTTAGATATTTCCAAAATAAACATTGAATTTGGAGAAGCATCCATTTCAGCATCTCATCAAATCGGGTTAGGAGTCGATTCCCTCGTCGATTTGCGCTTCTGTTGATTTCTGACCATGATCAAGAGGTTGCAGAACAGAATTATACTGGAAGGAATAGAAAGTGGACAATTAATGGATCTGTCCGCATAAGAATCATCGGTTGTTTTTAAATTATCAGATACTCTTCTTACCTAACTGAGAACGATGAGTATCAAAGACCAAATTGCTATTTGCGGTAGCAAAGTCAAAACGCAATATCATTAAAATAAATTCGCGCTGATTCCATCATGTAGTAACCTGAGGGGAAATTTCACATAAGAAAATCACCTAGCCGTGGTGGGTTGAATCACCGATGGACTATTCTACCGGTTAACGCTGGTTGTAATAAGCAAGTTATCCGATTCGCTTTGGGACAGTAAATTAGATTCCGATTCAGTCGGAATCGGTCGTTCTCGCAAAAGCTAGTAGAAACGGATGAGTAATCGTTTAAAATTGAGTCAAAAGACGGTTTGTAACCTGATATCTCAGCAAACATTATTTTACTGTAGAATAGCTAGAACCTGCGGATTGTGGTGTATTGACATTCGGGCTCTTCTGTGATCTGCGTGATACCCGCCGACAAATCTTCTAACTATCCAACTTCTCGTTATGGGCGAATTAGTTTTAAGCTCAACCAATAACATAACAGTGTGAGGCAAACGACTAACAAGATGGGAGCTATCTGCTGAGTAACCATGGTCACGCCGCAACTCAGTGAGGTGAACTACTTTAGCTACGGTGGTGAAATTCTGTTAAGAATGTTTCTCACATGTTCTGCGAGATTTCTGACTCTGAGAGATACTTTCCCAAACAGATCCGTGGGTGAAACAACATTAGGAAAAAGCCGATGATAACTGTTGCGTATTTTAATGTTACCGGGTCATGTGGTGAGATTTGACCGGGTTAATAGTACACGTACATGGCGTCTCACTCATCTTAGCAACTATCTGTGAGTCGAGGATATCTCGATCCGGAGTTTGGAAAATAATAAAGAATAGGCGCTTAATTGTGGCCCAGATGCTACATGTACTCGTGACAATCCGATGGCGGTTAAAGCGTCAATTTCACAAGTCCCTCATGTCCCAACGGTGACTTCCAAGGAGCCTCAGGCCGGCCAACATGAGCTGCGATTTCTAGTCGTATCCGATGAATGCAAAAGTATTATGTCCCCTTAGATTTTTTGTGTCATCTATGTGAAACCCAACAGCAAATTTATGGGCTCTATATTACCAGCCCTACAAAATGCATGAATATCCAATGTCATTTATGCATCTGCCACTGAAACGAAATTCTATAGGGAAATCGAAAAAGTTGCTTTCGAGAAAAATGTCTAATCGCTGGTGTTTTCTGTGTGAATAAAGTAAGTTGCCACCGAGCGGAGCGGCTTTTTTGCAGTAGATTCTTGTAATACCTTATGTGCACTATGTCTGCGTGGGTCCGGACCATTTCATATTCGATCAAGATCCACTCTCTTTCTAGGATGTTCTCTTTCTCACTCTTCGATGTACATATTCTCTGATCTCAATAAGGCTTTCGTGACAGAGTGGCTCGAAGGGTATCCTTTGGGCTGATAACTGACCTACAAGATCAATAACAAGCTTCATGTTGGATGTGGAACAAGATATAATTCTGGCAAAGAAAGTGCTCGATTAATCACTTACTGCCACTAATCTCAATGGGCATTGCTCAGTGGTCTACTACTCGCCGACTAAGAAGTTGAATACATCAAGAGAGGGACCAATTTACTGACCATTTTCCTTCTCCTAAAATTGTGTTGCATCGCATTTCTCAGTGAACACTAATCGCTTGCATTGTTCACCTACTCCATGAATACTACACTTCGATATCTGATCTAAGCGTGCTAAGGAGTAAATGGCAAAATAATGTTGCACACTGTGGTGTTATAGAATCACCTGTGTATCCGCACAAGTGACAGTAGACCAACGATTTCGTCCGCTGTTAACTTTTATCATGCCGTTTTTCCGATAGATAATGGTCAGTTAGTTCTCTCCCAATAAATCAACTTGTTTATTTAGAACCCCGTTAGCTAAATCCAGAACATTAAAGAAATGTGATTGTGAAGTTGATATGATTCAACTAGGCACTTTATTTCACGTGACCTTACTAAGGTGTACGAAGTTGGGTGGTGAATGACAATGTAGCAGATGGATCCCAACCAACAATGAGATAGTCCGAAGTTATGCTGGTAGTGTGCCAAGTTTATGTTAGTTGCGATTTAGGGTCACATACGGTTGGTCTGCTATTGAGTACGATGTGACGCTCTCAAGCGTTGACGTTTGTATATTGAACTACGGGGAATAATGTAACTGTCTGTCTTGGCCTCAATGATTCAGTCCACTTCTTCCTAGATCGACATCTATGCAAAATTTGCAGGAAAACAGTGAAATTGCCTCTGCGGTTTCTAGCTGAATAAGCCAGAGAAGGAGCGCTCAAGCGATTCGATTGTTTCTGCTCGTAATTATCCATGGTTATGTTCCTTCCGTACTTGTTCTTTTCTATCCAGCCAACATCCGTTACGATGTGGGGGCATTATATCCCTGTTTCTTGTATTGTCAATGGTTTTTGACCTGTTACTCGGCTGATAACAATTGGAATCTCCTGTGGCATCGGTGTAGTATTTGTTTGTCTGTCACCGGTTGGGCATATGTTGCAGCACTTAGGTTTGAACCCCCATACAACGACTACCTTTAGACGTGATAAGTAAGACAAGCGAAGGTTATCACTATTCGCTCACCTATCCGTTCATAACAATACCCCATTATGGTTGACAGCTGGTACCCACTAGGAGTAAGATAACTGGTGGATGAGTCTCAGGCTCGAGGGCCTAAGTGTCTTTTCTGAATAAGTAGCGTGTTTAGAACAGGAAAATAGACACACTTCTCTGTTTTCTTGTGAAGAGTATTAGCTATATGGTCGCCGGAAGTGAACAGCATGTGATATGGGACGAAGATGTGAAAATCTCATGTAGATAGGACAAATGAGACATTGAGACCTCATCAGCTGGATAGCTGAACATGACGAAGGTGCCGCCACAATCTTCCTGTATCATCTCCAGACAAAACAGTAATGTATGAAAACCATCAAATGAGAGGAAGTTACAGTCAAGCTAAAAGTTTTAATAACTGGTTGCATCAAGCTGAGATTGCTTAGACTTTTCTTCGTTTCTTTGTCATTGTCAAACCATTTATATATGGACACAGGATAAATCTAATTGGTCGATTTCCCCGTCTCTCGGACAGATTATTTTTTCTTTGATCTTTACTTCGAAAGCCGCCCTTGTTGGTCTCTGAACATGTCACGAAAATCAAACCGATTTTTCTTTGTCTCACAGATATGGCGAATGGTTGCTTCTCCACTTGCCTCCTGGCCTGCAATTATTGAAGCCTTTAGCCCATGAGTCATTCATCTGAGTGCCGATGGGCTTGATGGTCCATTCTCATTGTCACATGCCTGATCGTACCGAAACAAAGCGTCTTTGCGCTTTTGAAACTAGCTCGTAACCTCACTTCACATATGAGAATTGGATTTCCATGAGTGGAGCAGTTGTAGAAAGGAATTTGGTTAGAGTGAACATTTTGAACCAATTTCAAATGACAAGGTTACATTTTCACTCTTCATCGACTGTTTCTTAAGCTTCGCTCGTAACTTGTAGTGGTTTAACCGTCTTTGATAGCTATGGCAGATCTCTCAAACATTTAGTCATCCAGGGTTCTAATGCATCTCATTCAGCGTGTAACTTTCTGCCACATCTCTACTTTCGAATCAAATTTGTTTGGCAAATTTAATATCGACCTCCCGGTTAATATCGTTTTCTCAAGCAAGCTGGGCTTCGAAAACGAGCCCTATGACGTTGTAAAGCGGCATCAAAACATCATCCGTGAACCTACTGAGATACGATGATTTGGACCTTCGGTTTGCGGTCCGCGTGATGGGAATAGGGAACGGTTGCGGACTTTGAATGACCTGAATCGTTGTCCCGATCTTTGGCTTTTTGTACTCAACGTCTTTTACCGTTACTGCAGCACGTTTATATTTAGTATCTTATTTATCCTCCGTCACTTATTTGTTCATTTCACTTTGGACCATACAGTAGGCATTGGTAAAATGTCATATATAGTGGTCTAGATACCTCAATCTCATTTGGATCATCAGGATTGTGCATGAATGGCGAGTCAACCTAGTAACCATAGCGGTAACTTGTGTTTCATAAACGGACTCACCATCCACGTACATTCCTAATGATTTAAATCACATTGTAGTGGGAAAACCAGCATCAGGGTGTACAAGTGTGAGGATGATTGAGAAAGGAAGTACCGGATAAGTACACCTGACAGCGGCGAAGCCGTGTGCATCTGGAGAAACTGTTTCCTCATCCTGCTTGCAGTTTCAGTCGTACTGGCTCGTTCATTCATCCGGCGACTTATTTCGAAGATACTTTACTCCAGGTCGGAATGAAAAAGGTAAATCTTGACGTCAAGTTATATGGAATCCGAACTTTTTAATTCTTTTCGACTTTTTTGAATGTCCCCATGTTGGAAATGAACAGCACGATGAAAGTGAACAGATAGGGGAATGAGGGGATGGATGTGTGGACATTTCCCACCCCCCCCAATTTTCAGGTTACTAAAGCCACTGGCAAATAATCACAAACATCGAAAACTTCATACTTCAGAATGGTAATTTGCTTTTGCTAATGAAAAAACCTAAACTATTCTATTTACCGCGGTCACCTTCGAGAAGGTAACTTGTTTTACATTTACTCACATTTACAACGACACGATCCTCCTGCACTGTGGTGAGTGTGCCTTCCTTCATCTTGTGTTGTGCGTAATTCCGTTGTAACCTGCCACTATTTTGGCCAGGTGTACACTTTCGTGCAGCAAGTACGAGAAATATCCTTGTTCTGATACCCACAAATGCTCAAGTCAATGATGCCCTCAATACCGCGTTCTTTGTCGAAGTTAACCCTCAACTAACCATCAGCCAATCACATACGTATGCCATGGTGAAACAGCTAATTCAATTAGCACACTAGTATTCGTGATCTCCTGGTGTGTACAGTATGCATTGTGCTTTTGATTTCGACTGGCGTGATTTGCTCCAGAAATTTTAGTGCTACAATATCATCTACCGAAGTGGTTGCTAGCAGTTACTTTAAAAAAAATACAGTTCACTTTGGGCAATGGGACGGTTTTTACAACGTAGACAAACTGATAGGCGACGCTAAGAATATCAATAGAAGGTTTGGTGGTATATTCATTTGAGGGCCAATTCCTCTTTAGCTGCGGGAGGTAATATCCAGAAACTTAAAATGAGGAAATTCTGCGGAATTTAGCTAAGGTAAACGTACAAGAGCCGACAGCATTCGAATAATGCATAACAGAATTAAAAATTGATGCGAAGGCGAATGAAAGTTACTTCATATTTCTGACTGCGTGTCAGATTTTGCCCTTCGCAACAAAAAGTGCGATATACTAATCCGGAGTGCGCAAGTAAAAGGATGTTTGGACAAGAGAGTACCGAATACGCATACCTGAACGGCGCCAGTAACCGCGAAACCGGTCGTATGCTTCCGGGAAAATTTTGCTCACTCATCTAGATACTACTATATATATATATATATATATATATATATATATATATATATGACGCATAAATCCGCGTGCAGATTAAAAGCCATCGGAACCATGGCGAATAAGGGTAACAGTGAAGGAGAAAGTATAAGAAAGAGGAAATACTATGCATAGTTCACCGAAGAAACGCTAGCTATCCCAGGGTTTACCACTACGTCATGAGTTATGTATGGGGATCCAGGGTCTCTTTGTGGACTTGATACCACCCACGTGCGAAAACCGCAGTGGTGAGTTGAGTTAGAAAACCCCATCCCAAACCTCTGGGAAAATGACCTAATCCATGAGGCACTAGGAAAACTTGGAGATCTCGAAACCTACCTACAGTTCATGCAACCTCTGGGTGCGGCTAGACGTGGATGCACAGTACATGCCTCCGCCATAAATGCCGGTGGCCATACAGTCATATGCTACATAAAGCGTCCATCGTTGGTTTGGAGTCTGTCTGGGTTTTATCATGTCCCTTTGACTGTCGAAAATCAGTTAACCCGGTGAAGAGCCCCGAACATTTGTCCCCGCTCCCGCAATTTGGTAGTCATCGTCACGAGAATCAGTGCGCAGGAATTCTTCAGCGGAGGTCGTCTGGAATGTATTTTCATCTGGAAGCTCTTCGAAAGGCGCTCAGAGCATGTAGCCACCTCAGATACTTAATCTCAACCTCACATCAGTAATGTTCCCACCGATCGCACACGGGCTTCTCGGTCTGTTGAGGTCAAAAAGTTGAAATGATATACCATTTACAGTATGCATCTAATGTAGAGCTTGCCGTTACTGCGGATAACACGATTTAGGACAAAGACAAAAATGACTTTTCCGGGACCGTTGTCTCACAATTGGAAGGTGGATTCAGCTGGCCCTTGAATGGACATTCAAGAATTGAGGTGAGAAAGCCGACGCGGAACACGTCCTCGCTTTTGTTGATCAGTCAACAAAAAGTAACCAAGTCATGATTCTGCACTTTGTAATGTTTATTCTATCTTGCGGTGATGAAGGATCACCCCAAATGGGTTAGCAGAAAAAAACAACTGGAAAACAGTACAACTGTGGGCAAATAAAATATTGGTGAACAATAGAATTACCTTAAATGAAACGGTTCTTCTCACGTGGCTGCAGTTTCAAGTTGTCCAGTGAGAGCATAATAATCCAAGGGTGTAGTGTGAATACTTCTCATAATTTTCACGCGGCTGGAATAATGGTCAGGTTAAAAGTGTTCTCCCTCAGAGATTTTGGTTGAGGTCGAAGAAAGCGTAGAACGCAGCGAATTCTAAGGACTTTGGTGAAAAGAAAAACTACACTGAGAAGGAGTGGAGTCGAGAACCTAAGGGTCTGTTTCTCCTCGCTGCTGGTTTTGCTGAAGAATGAAGGATAAAGTTTAGCTATCTGCTAATAACAGGGCAGTTGCTCTATGTTGTTGAGATAGGATTTTTGCAGTGCTGGATGTTCATTTGCGCAGTGTGTCCGAGGGTTTCAATCGCCTTAACTATTTCATCAAAGGATGTTTTATAAGCGAAAGGTCGCTGGCTCGATTTTGTATCGTCCACATCATGCCATCTACATAAGCGCGGAAACGATTTTGTTTGCATTCAAAGACGACGTTAGAAGGCCGTAAGTTTATCGGTATCAATGTCTTCTATTTCAAACATAATTTTGCTAGCTAAACAGTTCAGTAAGAAGTAGTGTTCCGCCCTTGGTCATTCTCAAGGCCATTGCTTGCTTTTAAACGGAAAACCATTAACTAGGGAAATGTAACTTTCCACTGTCTTTGATTGTTTAGAGGTACTTTGGAGCACACCACAAGGAGATCCTTCTCATTCAGTCTCCCACAACTTACCAAGCTTTGTAGCGGATAATCATGACTTTTGTCATCTTATTGTACTGATACCGATGTTGCATATTGGTTTCCAAAATTGTCTGGGGAAAACGATTAAAGATGATCCCATTCGTTCTCACTATTTAGGCTCAAATACAATTACACAATGCGATTCTGGACGTCAACAAGAGCGCCGACAAACTGGAACGTTGTGTGGTTGAGTTTGAAGCACGAAGGCTCAAGGGACTAAAAGTAAGCCGTCGCGTTATCTGCATGTCAAGTACTCCGTCTTTATTCAAAAGGGGAGGGATCCTGTGTGTCAAAAACCTGGATGGGGTTTTGAAAACAATTGAGAATATGGGAATCCCGTACAATGGTCTACGTTATGGCATTCTTGTGGATCATATTTTAGGTGCAACCACTTCGATCATCATACTGATAATGGGATGATGAAACTGAAAACCAATTATGCACACACAATCAATGCTGCCTCCATGCTTAGGATGATCATTCGCCAGAGCTGATTATAAGAAGCGATGTTCGCCACGAATGCTGTTGATCACCCAGTTGAAACTATGTGACTAATATTGCTTTGAAAATATTACTGTCCTCGTGTGACGATAACGTGTCGATATTCGTCCAGGCAATACAGTGTCCCGCTTATAGATACGTATTGTGTTTGGCTTCTAAGTGGGTATACTGATATATTCAAAGATCTACCATGTTGGTTTTTACGGCTACTTTGGAAGTGTAACACAATTACTGAGAATCATATCAAAAGTGTTCATATCTTTATTGACCTACCTCTCGCTTTTCTAAGCTTGGTCACGCGAATGACAGCTCGCAAGTTACAGAGCAGCGAGCAGACGATCCCTGTACACCCTGGTATGGATGCTCAACGTCCGTACGTGAGTTGAACTACGTTTCAGAACTATGAGGTCAAGATCTTGAGAAGCTAATCAGGTAGCAGTTTAGAGTAATTTTGGCACAGCTTGAAATGATTCAGATGTAATTCCCAAGCACTGTGAAAC
Organism: Fasciolopsis buskii; assembly: GCA_008360955.1. Classification (NCBI taxonomy): domain Eukaryota; kingdom Metazoa; phylum Platyhelminthes; class Trematoda; order Plagiorchiida; family Fasciolidae; genus Fasciolopsis; species Fasciolopsis buskii. The sequence continues at coordinate 42,887 of LUCM01006756.1, forward strand.
TGTATCACGTGATTGCAATGATTACCAGTTGTTATGCACTTTCAAAACGAAAAGTGCTTCGGAAAGACTGGGTTGTTATGCAACCGAGATGTACCCTTAAGAGAGCAGCAACGGATAAAAAACGTGCGTACTGTTATTTTTGAAGTTGCATTTTAAAGGTTGAATTCACAGAGGGTTATGGGATCATCCGGCAGATTTCCATCTGTTTACAACCCACCGACATTGCAGACAAAATCCAAAAGGCCTGTAAACTGAAAATGCAACACCTTGGTCGAAAGCTGTGTCTGTGTCCGTATGCCTACTTGTGTTTAGTTCAGAACATAAGTGACGCTGGAAAACAAACACCAAATAGCCCATTCGGTAGACGCTCGTTAACCTGACGCTCACGAGGGCAACAGCCCCGAATACCTCTATTCAGACAAAGGTCCTCGTCTAATGATAGAATTAACGTCGTTGCGGGCTTCTTTAGCGGTAGGAGACTTGACAATGTACGCACAGACACTCCAAATGTCTCAGCATGGTTGAGAGTGGTGGTCTTAGGCTCCAGATCGATTACTCACCGTGAACGTCTCTCAAAATGCCCCGTGCTTCCCAGATAGCCTCTGCTAAGGTTGTTCTACTCATCGGCTTTTTGTAGCGGACGTGTTTTCATAGAAGTGCCAGGAAGCAGATAAATGTCCGACTCCCTCCACCGGGTTGACTGTTCTTCGTTAGTCGGTCTAAGGGAGACGGTTGAACCTAGATTCGAAACCAACGACGGACGATGTACAAGTCATCCCTCGGTATCCTTACCGGCATTTGTAGCGAAAAGGTTCACTGGACACCCAAAATGTCTAGCCCCATCGGAATGGTGTAAGAAGTAAGTAATGGATCATCTGTTCCCGGTGGGCTACATGATCTTCAAATCATCCTGAGGTCTTTTGGATTAGATCACGTGGACGAAGGCCCAGAGTGGGGTCTTCTAAGTGGACTCTCTATTTCGGTTAGGGCGGCCGGGAGGTATCGTGGACCCTCCGATGGATAGCCGAGGACGTTATGGTGAAGGATATATATGCATATATATATATATATATGTAATCGCTGGTTAACAGCAATGCTAAATATAGCGCACAGATTTGGACGTGTCTACGTTTGTGTACACGGAACCGACAGCGCAGTGAATCGCGAATGCTGATAGATCGTACTGCGGCCAATGATTGCAGAGGTGTTGATGAGACGAAAACTATTGTTGCTTCCTACGCTCTGGATTATAGCTGACCTAAACGGGTCTGGAACTTGATTTGGTTACAAATAAATAAATTCAACACAAAACTGAGCACAATTTTAACCCAGTAAACCTGGTGAGAATGTCAGTAGCCTTATCAGCCTCAAGCATACGGGTCATCGGACGAAGAAGGCAAAAAAATGTGTCGGTCGAAAACGGAGACCATGGAATTCGCATTACGTGGAGTTTGGGAAAGTACTCCAAGCGACTCACCATAAACCTGCAGTGTAGTATCGTTCAGTTTGTGCGCTCACGTTTTCCACCTCACCAGTTGAAGTCAGTAATACTGAGGTGTAAAATGAGAATTCTGCACAAAATCCCCGTGCGATTCCAGTTCAGTTTCTCTCGCTACTCGTGGATGGCCACATCTTCATTTGACAATGCACAGTCTTTTCAAAACAGCAGATTTTATCCAGGAACAACCAGGTAGTCTGTGTGTGGCACAGACGTCCTAAATAGTGTACCAAACTGAACGTCCTTAAGGGAAGGAAAGATTGATCGACTACATTTTCGTGGAGGCTTGCATGAATGATCGTCACGTTTACCAAGTATTGCTCGATTGTTTTTCAATTCAAAGGTCACTTGGTGCCCAAGTTCTTTGACGCCGTCACACACTGAAGGATGTGCCAGAGAAATTCATTTCATCCATCCCATTTCTGCGAACACCGCAATCCGTTTTCGCGCCTATAGAGATGTTCTACTCGAATTCATTTGGTGAAGTGGTATTCGTCAGGGGAGCTCCATTCTACCTCTCCTTTTTAACTTATTCATTGAGATGGTTATGAAGATAGTCTTATCCTCAAGTGGGAATTGTGGCATTGATACATACATAGACAGGAATCTGTCTGGTATAGAATACACGGACGATGTTAGATTATTGAGTCAAGATCCGGTCCTGTGGTAGGCTTTCCTCGATCGTCTGGACGATAATATAGGATGCATTTTGGACCTTTAAATGGGAAGTGTTACAAGACTGAATTGGTTCAAAGCCTAACTTTGTTCTTGCAGGGGTAAAACTAGGTGAGGGATAGATTGAGTTGTTCGGGCAATGGTGTTACACCTAGTGGTTGTATATCGCAAGAAGTGTCTTCACACATTCAGAAGATCCGATTGGCATTCACTAACTTGAGACATCCGTGACGTTACTGTGACATTTGGATATCTATCTTAGGCCCAGTAAACGTAGCAGCAATTAGGCCGGTGCCCCCGCATAGCCTACAAATATGGCCGTTGAGGGCGGAGGATGTGCAACAACCATTGGTGCTTGGGTGCCGTTTTTTCTTAATGTTGATCGAGTATGGTGGAAGGATGTTGTAAGTGACTCAGAGGTTAGACGTAAGATACTAGGTTTTGCAATTACTGTTTTAATTTCCATCGTTTTCAAAACCATCTAAGCCGTCTCCCAGTTATGTCCGCTGAACAGTTTACCTGCAGAATTCACCACTGATACACACACAGATACATACTACACGTATCTATCTACAGATCATGTGGCATCGGTGAAAAATAAAACGATTCGACAACAGAGAATAAAGGAGGTGTTTTTGTAGGGTTTATCGAATCTGTCAGCCCTTCAAAACCACTCCTCAACACAACCCATTGTTCACAGTAGTCTGTGGTTCCCCTATTGGCTTTGTACTATCCGGTTCCGAAAGCGATAGTTGATGTTGTCTTGAGAGACTCTGCCATGAGTGTTTGGCCAAGACCTGTTGGGTAGTCGGGTGAAACATAGAGTTCTCAAACCATTGAGAGCCGATGACAGGTCACTCAGTTCACGAGTCTTTTGAATGGGGCCCGTGGACGGAAAATGTGATTTATGCGCATCTGTTCACGTTTAATTTCTCAAAGACCGACAAGGGCTAAGGCGTTACTTAATGGCGGGTCACAGTGGCCATGTCGTGCATCCACCAACGTTCCTTTGTGATATTACGTAAGGTGGACATCTGCCAGACGAAAATGAAACGCGTCCTCGACATTGACGCTGCTTTTTCGTTGAGCATGCGGCCACTTTACTCGCGATTCAGTGTTGACTAGACATTGCACGCAACTTGGTGTTGGGCCAAGTAACAACTAGTTCTTTTGTCCGTGGATTTCGAAAACTGTGAATCATTGATGTAGATTTGTGTGGTCAGTGAGATTTTTCTACTGATATTCTCATAGAATTTGGTGTTGTCATGAAGGCAGCAGTACGAGTGACTAGCATGATGCGTCTTTTACCATGTGGATAAGCCGGCAAATTGTGCTTATTTAGACGTACAGTATAAATAGTTAACTGCACTCGGTAGCTCGAGATCGATCGCCAGAGGATATTAACTAGTGACCATAAGGTGAGTTGCTTGAATGATGCAATCAGTAGCGTTCTTGCTTTCGAAATCCCTCCGGCTCGGTGCAGTTCTTCAACTTGCAGTTGATCACTTACTGCTTTTCATTTTCTTTTCCTCTTTCAAGTATTCAGTGCTTTGTGTTAGTGGTCAAAATCGCAACATGTTAGTGGTTAGCGGTCATGAAAACCGATATGAACTTGAGTGATCGACTGGAAAAGCCTTTTACGTTGGATGCACACTCCAGTTAAGTATGAATAATTGGGGTGTTTTGAAGGTTTTATTTATGCCGATATTTAATAATTAATAGTCCTTCCCGGGGAAATCTCGTAAACCAACCTTTTTGTTTTTTTGAGAGCAGAATATTCTCAAAGATTTTATTCAAATCGAGATGTTATGGCACGCTAAGGCACTGGAAACCATGAGTGAGGCATTCAATGCACTGGAAGGTTTGCATGAGGAGGCGGATTTAGTGGAATTTCGATCCACCCTGATGCGATCCGGACAATCCACAACACAGTTGGGGTTACAACAACCAGTTGGTCGCATCAAAATGTCAGATACTCAAATAGTGCAGAAAAACGCGCACTCAACCAGAGCCAATGCCTCGATGGGGATTCGTGCTGGGTCAGCCGTTGTACAAAGTTCTGGCGACAGGCGATCAGTAAATCCGGTAAGATGTGCTACCAATAATACTGACAGAAATAGTAATCCTTCACGTCTTTTCTTTGTCTTCCGAAAATCTTTCAAGATCACCAAATCAAATAATCACCGGCGTTGGCGAGGTTGTCCTGGAACTCCCAGAACTGCCACTCAATTATCGAAAAATATTATATTTTGGTTATTTTGTCCTTATTGTTTAGGAGAAATATTAATCAGGAGACAGCGTAGACGGTGCTCTCCCCGGCTATCCATCAGTGTGATATGATGCTAACATACTGTCCTCTGTGCGTCTAATCAAATGAGGAGAAAGAAATGATTCCTATGAAATAACTGGGTTGTGCAGTGGGAGCTTGCGGTTGTGCAACGCTTTAATTTGACCTAGCCAGTTTACCTATGTTAATAACTTGATTGAAGTTGTCACCATACCATTAGCGCGATTGAATGAAACGTTTTCTTACGACAGCAAAAGCATGTCATATCCCCCTGGATCATGCTCACTCTAAAGTCTGATGGCGATTTGCCCATCAACACTAATAAAACAGTAAGAGAACGACAGTTTCAAGAGGTGCTCCGCGCACAGTTTCCAACAAAAATCCATTCGATTTTCGCACCCATTTACGTTTAGCCAATGCGCTCCGGTTTTCGTTGCTATGTCACAAGGAAAACTAACGAAAGATCAACTCCAAAATATTTTTGCTTGACTGACTGTCCTTCAGACTTCACTGCCAGTACACAAACCTCGGGTCATCCGATGAGACTTGCTCCCATGAAGGACCTGACTTGTTCACATTAGAGTTCATCGCTGAGCATATCCATCTTTGCACCTAGGGTTTGAACCCGGGTCTTTTCGCACGAGATGCGTATGTCTTAACCACGCCCTCCAACCCCTCCGGCCTGATCCTAATTGGTGAACCAAGTTTACTCAAGCGTCTTCCTCAACGACGGTCAGCAGTGCTCGACAGATTCGAAAGGATAGTAGGTTGAATTACCACATGCAAAGCAACACTTCAAATGGAAGAACGCCACAGACTGCGGTACTGATCCATATTACCGACGGTAATCAAGCGGACGAGGTCGTGGCTTTTGGGTGTAAAGATGGCGGGCCAGAATCCTCCCACTGCCGGGCAACTTCCCCACTTGGCATCCCTCTGTTGGCCGCACTCCTTTTCCTGAGGAGAGATAAGCATTGTTATTTCATTGATAAAGGAAGTAAAAAAAATTAAAATAATCTCCAGCTACTGTTTGGAGGAACTTGTAAATCCCAACCCCGTAGTCTAAATGGACTTACACGAATCCGTCGAATGGTTAAGGTTTCCACACCTTTTTGTCATGTCATCGGCTGGTCATCCTAAGGCCCAGTACTGTACGTCTGACTTCTGATTTATTCAGATTCTTCCACCATATTCCACCGATACTACCAAGACAACGGTTTTCAAACACCAAAGGGTTTGCCAAATCTTCTGACCTCACTCGCCATGTTTCTGATCCGCATAGCAGACTGGACGTTGCTGGTGCCGTACAAACTCGGCCCTTGATTGAAAACCGAATGTTTGGCTAAGGCCACAGGTTTCTCAGGTTCCCGAATGCCAATGGAGCTTTTTCTTTACGCAGCAACAACTCACCCAACTTAAGACCACCGGATGGGATGCAAATACCCAAGTAACCAAATCTATTTGTTCCTGTTCTAGTTCTAGCTAATCTAGTCCTACAACAGGATTTTATGCATCTCAATTGTACCTATACTGGGGTGCAGACGACTGAGAAAAACTTTCAACTTGCTTATTCACTTATCACCATTCCCGTAGCTCGGTGAAATAGGCAATGTGGTCCTGACGACCGATGCACCATGGCATTCGTTTCATTTTTATTTTAATTGTGCGGAGTTACTACTGGGATTCCAACCGCTAAGCGGGAGAACGATTAAAATAACCAAACTCTTAGCTGTAACTGGAAACTGTCTACGAGACAGCAAGGAATAGGTGAGTGAAAGTCTATCTGCTTGGATCAGTTATTTCTCTATTCATTTTCTTCCGACTGAGTTGCCAACTCAATCAGTATGCAACCTGGAGGTCCAGAAGGCTGTTTCTTCAGGCTTCTACCCACTGACATTTCAGGATTGACTGTACCTTCGGCTTGAGTTAAGCCGTGCTGTCTAGTGCATCAGTTCATGAGGGCGAGCAAACCGTTACACTGAGTCAGAACGCAGTGTTTTGCCATAATGGTACGTTGGTGTGCAGCCTCGTGGTGCCAGTTCTAAGACCAATGAATATTGAATAATTGTTTTGAGAAAACAACGACTGGGCGCAAAATATCATTTTGGTTTCCGCCTCAGCCGAATTCTGCGAACTGTTTGTCTCGAATGTTCAAATTTTACACCACGAACCGGAATCGGACTGACAGCCTTCAGCTTTAAAGGCATACTCTGTACCACTGGGCTATATTGGACAAGGGTGTCGAACACAAATCGCCAAATCGAGAGTCCATTTCAAAGGAGTAGTGTTCGCACAATACTAGGTACTGACCCAGTATTTCGAGTTCGATAACTAAGGGGTAAAGCGTGTTCTTAGTTGGCAGAATACAGCCTGTTCGCTTTCCGTTCATGAACAATTTTTGGATGAACGTGCGTTTTACATTCTCTATAACATCTGACTCGTTGCACCATTTGAGGAAATACAGAGAATTCCCATTAGATGATCGTTCGATCCTATTATACCGAACAAGTCATTTTGTATAACTACAGGTATTCCCATTTCTTTGGATACAGCAAACAGAAGACGCTGTCAGCTTGTTTACTGAAGGGGACGATGATGAACTAACTGAAGAAGAAATAGCGATTGAGACACCAACAGACGTTGTATCTAGAGCCTCAAAAAGAGCGAGCATAAAGGCGGACGTTCTCCACGATCTGGGTGATGATGAAGACGAGGATGATGAGCTTGAAGACGACGACGAGGACGGTGGGGACGAAGAAGATGATGATGATGATGGAGACGACGACGATGAAGAGGAGGAAGAAAGCGAACGAACCCAAACCGTACGCTCAAACAGTTCGCCTCGACGAGTCCGGATGCAGCAGCATAGAAGCTCTTCTGGTCGGCTTTTGTCAGTGACAACACCCCAATCTCCTTTGAAATCTGTCCTCAAGACAGGTAGTATGGCCAAATAACCCATCTTTTTATCCAGTCCTTGAATTCAAAGCTATATTGCGAGTCTTTATACCTGCCACTGGTCTAGAATATTCTGAATAATTTAGCGTCCGGTTCGCGTGTTTTGTCCTCAGTTTGCATCACAGTTCGTCTCCTTCAGAAACCATTTTCACATCCATTTAAAATTGCAGTCTAAATAGGGGTATTTTTTGATATTTCTCTCATTTCGTCGCTTTGTTTCCTTAATTCGAGCAACCCTCTCCCACCGTGTATCGTGAGAAATCTTGTAAATAGAGAGACTGATATAAATTATTGTGTTCGCTTTTATTCCTGACCCATTTCAGGGTATGCATGTCCGTTGGCCGGAAAATACTACTCAAATATAAACTTAAGGCGATCAAACAAACTAGATGTTTCTATCGTCCTGTGTTCGATTCACCTCGTATCAATTGCCTAGAACTTATTTACAATTCGGTCTGGCGTTCTTTAATCAGAAAAAGTCAAACATTTTGGCCTTTAGTCTAATCGGGCAGTTTCTGAATAGTTATCGAATCTGACAACATGGTATATCATACATCCATTACTGATTACCAGCCAGCGCAAAGTAATCAACTCCAACAATGATTCGATGGGCAGCTTAAGATCGACCGAGACTTTCGAACACAACCCACTAATGCTGGATCAACGTGAGCATTAGGGGGTAAGGTAGTGCACAAAATCACTAAGCTTACCAATGACAATAATTTTTAATAAGTGCGGTGTAGCTTTGCAATGCTTCTACAATATTTCTATGGCAAGATGACCGTTGACGTCGCATTGTTGGCTAAAATAGGAAAAGTTACCCAGCAGAGCGAAAAGTGAAAAGGAAGCCGATTTGTGAATGCCGTTAGACTGACTGAAGCAGTCACCAGGTGTTTTCATCTCGTTTTGTTGACCGAACATTGAAGCATATTCAACAGATTTGAAGATTTTTTGGTCCTCGGTCTTTATGGGGTTCTGACAACTGAGTTTGACGTTTGGATCGCAAAGGTCTCGACGCCGGTCCAGTTGTCACTGTCAGTGCTTTTGAGCGCTTCACTTTTTTGTGTCCACAAAGTTTTCATTAGCTTTTAGGTTGAATCATTTTGACGAACTTCAACGAGAAACTTTGCTGAGATCATCTCTGACCGTTTGAGATTCATACTCTCCTAGGGGAGCTGAATTTTTATTTCGAGCAAGTAAACGTTAGGTAATTGAGTTCAGTGAATGGATCCGAAGATTAAAAATTACATTTATAAACTTCCATATACATATATACACAATACCCGTTTGAAAACAAGTACGATGTAACAAAAAAAAGTAAATGAGGTTCCGAATCATATCTCACAGCATCTTCAACCAAAAATGACCATCATCGCTTGAACCCCAACCAGGGAGACAGGAACCACTAACTGAGGCCAAAACCGAAACTAATTTCTACATACCTCCAGATCAAGTCATAGCCTGACCGCCACGTCGCTTCTTCTAACCTTGGCCAGGAAGTGTAAAAAGAGCACAAAAAGGTAGACAATGGATAGGTATGCCCATTACGTGTCCAAGCCGCCGAAGGCCTCGTAGAACGATTACCTCAGCCAGAAGACGACCGTCTACATCCAACACACGACGAAACACCTGGTAGTTACTCACCTAATGTTCCCACCAGACACGAGCAATGCTTCGGAGACATCGATGGCCAGAAACAAAGAAATAGCCAGCCGTCCACAACGCGGATAGGCCAAGTCTCGCAATCGTAAAGCAAAACAACACAAACTGTGGCATTGTACATCCTTCCCTTGAGAGAACGCCGGATGACATGGCGGCGCTACAAGTGTCGCAAGTTCGCGGAAGCTGCTCTGGCTCTCGCAATTCGTGATGTGGCTTCCTCCCCAAAACCCCCGGGTGTGATCAGACTCTCATCAGTCTTGAAGAAGTACCTTGCATTTTGAAGATGCAAAGCACACCCCATACCTGGATACCTCAGTTGCCAAGCGGCCTAACGTGCGTCAAATTACTTGCGCATTGTCACCCAGCAAGACCAGATAAAGCGTCCTGTAGAATATTCTCTATGACAAAGTTAAAAAGAAATGGGGATGTAGGTCAGATTTGCCGTACTCTACTGGAGACGACGAAGGGTGGCAAAAACTGACCACAAGCCCTAACCCGACCTGACTTATGACGGTAAAACTCTTTGAGGACCAACAAAATTCTCAGGTATTCCATTTCTCAACAAACAGTGCCAACATACAGACCTATCAACGGAACCAAAAGATTCGCGAATGTCCAAGGACATGGTCTTCGGAAAGTAAAACGGTTCTACAACACTTGTCGGAGGGTGTAAATTTGATCAACCCATTCACGACTAGCACGAGACCCAGCCTGTTCCTCACCAGTTTGCCCTGCATGCGTTTTGTACAACCTGTGGAGATTGACAGGCACAAGCAACTCTGATGCTATTTGGATTAGGCTAGTACCCCAATGGTTATCGCGATCAGAGCGCAAGCGCATTTTGAAGATGGGGCCAACGTTCGACTCTCCCCACAAGGAAGAGGTCTTCTCGGAGTGACGGATCTTCGAGAACAAAACCTGAAGTTTTCTTATCAGTCTGAGCTGGGGAAGCCCATCGGAGCCCGGGGCTTTATGACATCCGAAGGCTTGGACCTCCGCCTCAGCAGGTGAATCCTTTGTAGGAAGCCACCGGACGCTTGCCGGAACAGCTCCGCGAGGAGCTGACGCTGAGGGCTAGCTAAATTATGCCTCAAAGTGCTCCGCCCAGAGTACAAGATGTCACCGCTGGTTGTGGACCGGTGAACCCTCAGCTTCACAGGTCGTTTCGCTCACACCTAATGCTCGCCTATCGGTAACACGGATGAAGTGGAACAGCTTGCGGGAATTTCCCGGAGCGGCAGTAAGTTCCATCTCCGAAGCTCATTAAGACCACCAGTTACCGCATTCCCTACTCAAGCTTGCGTTGAGTTCACATCTCCTTTCGAGCCGTCCTGTTACACTCGATGCTAACCGGAACGGCCTGGCGTGCTTCGAGAAAGCGCAGAGATTCAGTCGAAATCCAGGGTCCAATCTGTTTGGCGCATACGCTGAAACGACAAACTATTTGCGTCTGTCAGAGTGGCGGCTGTTTACTCTGCATGAATCTCAGTCCCATTGCGCATAGCCGGCTGTCAACTGGGATTCAGTCAAGTCAAGAGCCATACCGATGCCAGCAACACCCAAATCCGCAGTCTCAGGATCCCTAGGAAGACGCAGATGAAACTCCACGGAAGGACTAAATGGAGATGTCAGTCGAAGAGCAGAGCTAGTCTCGAATACAGCACACATCGATGGCTAAGGTCTCCACCGCACGGGATAAACAGTACTGTTGACCTACACTCACCGGTGTTCGCACATTGTATGTGGCTAGTTTGAGGGGGCATCACGGACGGAGGAGTACATCATCCGGTGGAAGCAGGTTTGGTGAGATTCGGATGCTTTCTGAGGGAGGTTGCCAGAAAACAGGCATACGGCTTAATCCAGTGGCACTACCACTAGCATGGCCGACTGCAGTTCACGAAGAATAAATGTAAATAGGGTAGGAAGAAAAAGAACAAGAACCAAAGGAGGAACAAACATTTGTGTGGTGGAAGATCGCCTTTGAAACTGAAAGAAAATCTAGAAACGTTCGTGTGAAGATAAGACATATTCATGATTGTGTGGTTTGATTTCCGGCCCTCCTAGTTGGCTGAACTGGTTTCTCCTCATCCGATCGTACCAATGATCCAATTTAGCATGTCTACTGATTACGTGCCTGTAAGGTTCCAATACCGAGTATTCCAGCAACGCGTAGCCATGCGAATCCCAAATCATATCAAGACTGGTTTGCAGGCTTCTACGCATATTCAATCGAAAGAGGAATTTATGGCCGCTTGCGTCCCATTGGATACCCAGCGTACGTTCCATCGGCAATGTGCCCCCGTGGATCTCTCGAACACTGGTTGCTTTTTATTTCCTGGCATAGCCTCCAGTATCCGTCCCTATTTCTACATCCAATTAGTTAGGTAAAACCCAACCAGCTCGAGGGTTTTCCCGAGTTGTTTACGTGTTCTAGTTCCTATTGCGCACAATCGAAGTGGAGTGGTGATACCGGGGCCTCGCAGTATACAGTCGTTAAGTGAGGACTATCCGCAGTAAGTCGCGCAGTCAAACACGACCCGAACCCTCTTTTGCTTCTTAGAGTTCAAAACCGAGTGGTGCGGTAGATACCAAATTCTCTTGCCGGTCGCCCTTTCGGATTTGATCCTTTTTATGTACCCGATCTCTACAATCCGTCGTACGGCCTTAACATAAACTTTTTTCAATGGCGCATCTTTCACCAGCCTTTTTTTCACATACTCTAGTCCTCTCATCACCAAGAGTTTATTGGCCGGAAGCTCCGGTAATCTTTCTTTCCAAGGTATGGGCACTACGAATCTTCCATTTTCGTACTGGATGTTATCTTGTATCACCTCTAGCGCTAATCTATCTGCTCGCGACATCTCTTCCCGCACATTAGCCACGTCCTGTAATTCACTGTCGCATAGCCGCCTCAAGTTTTCCCCAATCTCGCCCTCTGATGACCCGACGAAGTCTATACGCTCCATTCTTTCCCAACGGTCCGCATGGGACCCAGCCAAAAATTGCCCGTAAGGCGAATGGTTCCTTTTGATTCGTCATGGGCTGATATGACATTTATTGTTTCGGATACATCGCATCCCATGAGTATATCCACTGGTGCCCTGCCATTTCGGCAAAGCTTACGTCTCTCAGGTGAGACCACTTCCAGACCATAGCCCCGATTGGGTCTGGCGGTCTGACTGGCAGTTTGTCGATCGCGAAAGCCTCATGGATGTCCATTGACTCGCCGTCTTCAATTGACCGAAGTCACAGGTGCACTTTCGCCAGTTTGGTCTCCCGCACGCTGCCGACCGTGTTGATCGTGAGTTTCGTAAGCCTCTTTGGTATGTCGACTCGTCTAATGAAATTATCTGTAACCAGGACTGTGTTTGACCCGCGATCCATGAAGTCCAGAACCCTACTGGTCCATTTGAGCGTCACCACGTTAACCGGGACAACTCCTAGTCGTGTGGATCCAACTGGCTGCCTTGATACCGTAAACACACCTTTTTGTCCCTTCGTAGCTGATGTTTCCCACTTCATTTCGGTGCAATAACGAGGGTGAGTGCCTTTGCATCCGTCCTTCGTGCGTTTGATTCTCTTTCAGCATCCCGTGGCTAGATGTGATGCGTTGAAGTAGACAAAACAGGTGTCCGTCCCTTTCGCCGTATCCCAGCACTCCCAGACCCCCATCATCTGGAATCTGGCATTTGACCAATCCATGTGCTTCTCCACTCAGCATTTTGCCTGGCGGTCTTCGCCCTGTGAGATGAAGTGGGCGCCTGCTCATGTCTGTCGCTGTCCCTCATAATTTGGCCAAAGAGACTGGTGGCAATGCGCGTCTGTAATTCAGTAAATTCAACCAGTTCTTCAGAATTGGACCCCTTATTTTCTTTGCCAATTTTGTCCGCTTCCTCTGCCCAGCGTTCTTGGAGTTCAGTAGGTAGATAGTGGTCAGTCGATTCGAGGATATGCAGAGCGTTAAGATCCGACTGGTATTGCTTGTGATTTAGTGCTGCAGTTATGCATCTTTATTATCAAATTCGGCAGCAAGCGGAGATCACCTCGCATATGTTTCGTTTCCTACATGACGCTGGCTATCAGGTCTTTGCTATCCCAAATGGGTTCCCAAACAATTTTTGGGACCTCACGTGCTCTATTATAGCCAGCCTTAGACCCCAATATTGCACATCCTTCTATTGTTTCCCTAGGTGGGCCGGGGTAATAGTGCATCAGATAAAGAAATTGCTGTCCAGGATCGCTTACTTTGGATTCGATAAAATTTTCCTATTGCCTCATAAACTGGTAGTTAATTTTTTTGGTTGTTCATTAAAAGTCAATAACTCGACTCTTTGGAGGTCGATTGGCATTCCTACCATTGTTTTCAATTTCCAGGGAGCTGGGTTTTGGTGACGTTTGCAAGACCGCATCATCTGATTTAAGCTGATTTTCCTGTCGGCCAGCATTACCTTCACGACCAATCACAAAACCGGCATGGAGTCAGTTCTAATACCCGTTCAAACTCAGCTATCCTTAACCTATAAATACCATGATCCTTAGGATATACATCCTCAGAACTAGCACGTGATATAGCGCTGACTGGACTAACAGATCTTACGTCTACGGAATCATAATGACCACATTGAATTTCCATTCTTCTTGATTCTAGCGAGCGGGCATGAGAGAGAGCGGCTCATGTCTGTCGGTAGCTAGTTTGTGCTCCTGTATTCGGTCTGGCCGATACAGAACTTATCCGACTCCGTGTACTTGGCTTTGCATACAACTTTTTTCTTCATTCCATTTTCAGCTGCTCTTTTTGTTTTGATAGGTATCTCCTGATACTTTGGGATGGCTTATGAGTAACTATGATTCCTTGGGGTTGGAGCGGTCCTGAAGTTAATTCAGAGACATTTCTGATGTTCTTAGTTTTCTTGTGATTCAGTGGCTTTTGACTCCGATGAATAAGATTGGGATATATGGGCTTTTTGATCATTTGAGTGGCTGCTATAACAGCTTAATATTTAGTCAGTATGTGTTGGTTTACAACATACTGTTGTTTTCAATGTATCGTTGTCATTTCTTTTACCAACACGTTGAGCAATGCTAGTTTCTTTTCTTTCGATGATACTTAATGAGCTTGATTTCTTCGAAGATGCTGTTGAATATTTTGACTCTTTAATAGACGAGTATCTGATAATAACGGATGTCATTGACATATCGGACCCGAAATTTTGGCCGAATTCTTGGTAGTGCAATCTTTCTTCCAGAGCATCTACTACACCACACCACAATGCACCAGACTGCACCACCCAAACACCGCAACACACCACCCAAACATCACACCACACCACAAGCACCTTCCACAAACACCGCACTACACCATGTCACACCACACAAACACCGCAGCAAACCACACTGCCCAAACACAACACCACATCGCCCAAGCTCCACAACACACCAGATCGCACCACCCAAACATCACAACAAACCACAGCACACACTTAAACACCACTCCACACGGCTAAGTGGTCGTAACCATATAAACGTTGATGACCATTTTGCTAAAAATTACCTCATCTGCTAATGTTGCATTTCCTACGCATAGTAACCGGACTCTTGATTACGATGTCTTTCTGAAAACGTTGGCAATTGCGGTGCTTTGATGATCATATTCGGAAATCAGTCATTAGGTGGTGAACGTGGGTCAACGCACTGGACAATCTCTAAAAGTGGTCAGTTTTATTAAATCCAAGAAAGTACCGATGAATAAATTGTCATTTAGTTGTTAGTTTTCCAGATTCATTTTAACCTACTCCCAAGTCATCATCCTCAAAAGCCTCATCGATCTGTCAAAGTCTCGTCTTCCGAAGACCGATTGCGATTTTGCTCATATGGGCCCAAACGGCTGATTTTGAATCTCGATCGCCTTTTGGAGATGATCAGAATGAATTCGAGCTAACCACTACAGACCAAAAACGCCAGTTTGCAGCTCGTAAAAAACATACTCCAATAGAAATTCATTGGCTTTTACAAGATGGTACGACTGAACCATGTTGTTGGCGAACCCAGATCTTGATGACCATCCACGAGAATCATAAGAGCAACAAAATCCTTAAATACAGTCAGACTATAAGCCAATTTGCGCATTTACATGCCTATTCTTCTTCAGGAGAGGTAGTATTGTAGAAAATAACGCTGTTATTTGTAGCACCATGACCTTGAAAATTGTCTGTCTTCTAGTTTCCATATAGACAAATAACCGAAAATTCAAGACTTTTGAAGCACACTGCTACGTGTACCAATTACACCAAAAACCTATAGGTAATAGCTGATATCGCTGCTTATTCTATAAGAATAATTAACAATACAATAAGCGGTGAAGAAACGGATGCGAATCAAGTCTACGATGAAAAGAAAACGGGTTGCGATACTACCAAAGAATTTCTAGCATTGACGAAGTCGGGGAATAGTACAGTTTAATATCCAAGACTCGAAAATCGCGATTCACTCGGACACTTACGGATTTTTGAACAAAAGTTTCCCTCAAGGCTATCCTAGCTGACGCTAACAGGCTACCGTCATTGAGGAACTTGTTTGAACACTCAAACGTGGGGTCTCCATAACGAATTGTAGGGCTCACCATCAAGTTACATGAGTTTAACGTTTCTTCGATAAGATTTATTCACTATTTACTGAACGCTCGAAATGTAATTATAGCAGAGTAGGTAAACGTATATCACCAATATCACAATACTCAGTTGTTCTTCCCTTCTTCAGCCTACAGTTTTCGAAGTATTCAACGGCATCGCAGTGAAAATCTGTTATGGTCTCTGTTGGTTGACCAGTTCTGCTAGTCCTGTGCACCGACCGCTTCAGAGGTAGTGTCATTGTGGCGCCTTATCAAAATCGATGACAGGTTAACTTAGTTCAGACATTCATTTCCACTACGTTCCACCAGCCAGTCGTTGAGAAAAGGATGAATGTTATCTTTGTATCACTTCGCAGGGGGTGTCGTTATTCGATAGGTGTTTCATGATCTATTGTTCTCTGTCACTCAGTCTATAGCGTTTTGTCATTCGTCTCGATTTTAGCTCAATCCCAGCCAGCCTAATCAAGCCAGAACGACGAAAACGGTCTCTGGTCCCTCAACACGACGCTTCCCTTTAATCATCATAATCAAATTGTCTATATAGGTCCACACACTCCGTCTAACGGGCTCATTGCCCACTCTGCTCATCTTATCGAAGGCCGCCTCCGCTCCCCTTTGAGCGTGTCACAAAGTCAGGTCGCTTTGGATCATTCCGTGGCTAGGGCGCTTGGGTGATTCCATACTTGTCCTCGGGCTTGCAGTCGATCCAATTCCAAACCCGCGTGTCGTTCCATTGACGTCAGAGTAGTTTGGCGGTCAGTTCTGTGTACGGTCGAGGGGCTTCACCACCGTATGAATCACCGGACCGAAGCAAAATGGCTTTGCACTTTTGGTATTCGTACGTAGTTTCTTCTTACAATAGGCATCTGTTCCATGATAGCCATTCCATAAAAATTCGTCTCACTCATCCTTAGTGGTAAATAAAATTCGGAAAGATAAAACGGTGTCCTGTCAGATTCTTTTTACAGCGTGGATGTGATATATTGACCAGGCGAGCATAGTCTAGTTGCTGACATTTCATGCTGCATTTGTAGCATAAGCTTTTCAATGCAGCAAGAAGCTAAGAACTTCATAAGTAATTGTCATTTTTTATTCATTTTGAATGCTTCATGCGTGAGGGTAGTGAGAGTAGACGGCTAGCCATAACCCTGAAAATTCCATTTCCCTGGAACCAAACAATGTCATACTTAGGCAGATATGGTAGCAAGTCGAGCGAGTTTACCACCAGAAGGAGCGGGGAATCTGGCCCTCTCAAGGTGACCACCACCGACCGGCAGCGTAGTAACTCGGACGCTTTTCCTTTCATTTTTCCCCCAGAATTCATCTTTTCGGTGATGAAATTAAGGTCAATGACATTTTGGCGCACTGAAGCAATCTAGCTCTCACAGATCGTAAGGAACGGTTATCAGAGCCACCCATCTGAGTGCCCAGTGCTCACAGCCGATTTTATTAATTTTCGATATTCCATCTAGAACAATTGGCTAAGCCATGAGTTAGGAAACTGCCCCCAGATGATGTAAGAAACATAAAATTATACTGTGACATGCGCAGCGAAAATGTGCTATGACCATCTAGGATGTCCGACGTCATCTGAAAAGCGAGTAAGCTGAGGAAATTTACTCGGTTCTGGCATACCAAAAGACCCCATATCGTCCAAAAGCCTAGGACTTAAGATTCTGTGATTCAAGACTCGGCATAGGACTCAAAAAGTCAAACACCTACCCCCTTGGCCGGCGGTGGCCAAACTGGTAAGGTCGTGGCGTTTGGACGTGAAGGTCGCGGGTTCGAGTCCTCCCCGTGCCGATCAACTTCACTACTTGGCAGCCCTCAGCTGGCTGCGGCTCCTTTCCTGAAAATTGATGTACATTTTTGTTCCATTATTAAAGGAAGTAAAAAATAAACTAAATGACGGTAAGTCCTCGGACAAATTAGGAGCCAAGACGAATAATTATACCAAGGTGAAAGATTTGAGTCCTTTGCAACATTGCCTTCCTTTAATGCCATGGATCTAGTAGCACAAGATTTTATGACATTGTATCTAATATATATGTACATCCACACGTCTGACTACGGATCTGATGCCATTATCGCAATGGAGAAAACAGGAAATTAATACTGATGGCATAGAAAAGAAGGATTGTGAAAATAGACCCACAGAATAACGGTAAGTGGCGAACAACCTCATTTTTAGTGATTCATATTCATGCCACCACATTACAATGGATACGACTAATATTAACTGGGATAAGAAAAAGAGTGATTGAACGAAGTGAATCCGCCAAGAGTGAAAAACAAAAGAAAAGGTGCACACTTGTAATCCAGACTCAACTTTGAACAAGAAAGCTACGTTAATGGCACTGTTTTCCTGGTTCAGAGTTGAATCCGGATAACAACCGTGCACCTTTTTCCTTTCCTTTTTTCCAACCCTGACTGGTTCAATTCATTTAACTACTCTTTGCTTACCTGTGTCGGATTCATCGCCAATGTCCGGCTTCATAGATTTATTTTGGACATCATCAACTCTTCATCAATCCATGGTTCTTTTGAAACCGCCAGACTGTCGGCTGCTCAAATTGAAGTAGAGGAGTACCTTAGTGGGTCGCACCCCGAGCTCTTGACCAAAACTGGTCTTTCGGGAAACAGGGCGAGACATTTTGCAGAACGTTGAGACCAATGATCATTATCCCATTCCATATGCCTTTCGGTCCTTTGAGACCAGGGGTCCGACACTCAGTGAGATTCAAGCAAAGCCGGTCTGTGCAGTGGAGCAGGGTAGAGGCTGTGCTTCTCGGCGCCTCCACATGTGGACAATAGGACAGTAACCGCCATATCGACCGCTAGGGGCGAACAAAATGGGATCAAGCTTGCCTAATAAGCGGTAATGGACAAGCAGTGGTAGTACAGGACGTAGTGAACCATCTCCAAGCGTCCATTCACGGCAAAACGACTAGAGAAATGTAGTCCACCCAAATGGCCATCAGCTCAAGACTAGTCCTACAGGAAGAAGTTGACTTCCCAAATGCTACAGGTAGAAATACCAACTATGAGCCGGATGACCGAGCAGCACAACAACTCACAATGCAAACAATCATCAGAACACCAGAAATATCCTGCAAAGACTGTACGACTTTACGAAAATATACACGTGCTAACTTTTTCGTTCCGAGCACATACTGGTTATTGTAGTCTCATTCCCCGCCATCCTCTTCACATATTAACACACTCTTCCAATCAATACGAGCTCGTTCCAGACTTATTCACCTCTTTTTTCCAATTCTCTGAAATTCGAACAGCTGAAACTGAGTTCGTACTTATAGCGATGTTTCACCCCAGCTCACTACGAGAAGTGGTGTTCCTCAGAGTTGCTCCCTCTCAACCTTTCTTTTCAACTTTCATTGAGATGGTTATGGAGGTAAACTTATCCTCATATGAGAATGATATCTGCTCAGGTAGGAAATCATCTGATGACGACGCTGTTACAAAATGCCGGCTCAAATAACCTACAAGATTTTATCTACCGTCTGAACGACTGTACGTTCGGGATGCGCCTTGGACTTTCGAAGTGTGATATGTTGCTGCAGGACCGGACTGACTCCAAGCCGAACCTTGTTCTTTAATGGGAAGAACTGGGCGAAATAGACGGATTTAGTTCGATTGGGATTCACCAATTCGAGGCATCTGTAACGTCTGTATGCGATCCAATTATAGACTAAGAGTCGGTCCTATCTTACAGTTCCGATGCATGTCAGTTGAAGAAATAAAATGTGAGAATACCTTTGGCGCTTGAAAACCGGTGTCTTCGTATTAGTGGTATAGT
The DNA here is from genome assembly GCA_008360955.1 of Fasciolopsis buskii. Classification (NCBI taxonomy): domain Eukaryota; kingdom Metazoa; phylum Platyhelminthes; class Trematoda; order Plagiorchiida; family Fasciolidae; genus Fasciolopsis; species Fasciolopsis buskii. The sequence goes on from LUCM01006756.1 coordinate 62,409, forward strand.
TTGACGGGAGAGCTCTTCCAGTAACTCAGAGGTTGGGCGGAAGTTGCTGGGCCCTAGGTTCCAATCTTCAGAAGATCATGTTGGTTATAACATGCTTTGCGCATATCCACAGAACACTTTTCTCACTGTACACCGTTCTCTGAAGCAGGTAGTGACTGGAAGATGAGTCGAGATGGCCAGCCAGTGACATGGAAACAAGGTATGAAACCCTTAACCAGTAGACTGGGTCGTATAAGTCCATTGAGATTTCCACGAAATCTTCCCAAACTGGTGTTAATAAGGCTCAACGCTAGAGTCAATGGCGTTCTTGCGTTTGCAACACTTCCTCTTTCATACAGTTTCCCGGTTTATTCTATTGATTTAATTGGTTACATGCACTAGCAACTAAAACCGCAGCAGGTTAGTGCAAGACTAATGGTTTTAAAAATCGAACTGAACTGGGAGGTAGTGCTGTCTCTCGCGGCGAAATTCAGGTAGCATCCAAGTTTCTTCGAATCTGCTTCCATTTGCTGATGCTCGCCGGTTTAGCACCCATTTAAAATGAACACATTTAACGCATATTCATTTATGCGTTTAGGGTAACAGATTTGTTTGGCTCTTACACTGGAGGCCCTAGCCATCGATGTCCAAGAAACGCACATTCACGACTGGAGATCTGCCGTTCGATCTATGCCTCCACCAGTCGGCTCATGATGCTCAATACGTGCACCTTAAAACTGCGATCTTTTGTGTTGCTTGCCCTCAGTAGGACATTTGAGGTTATGACACCAGACTGGATCCCAGTTGGCAGTCAATTGTGTTTAATGAGAATATGATATCGTGATTTTTGCAGGATACGCGAATATGTGTTGGTCGGATGTACTTAGAAAACCCTTCTAGTTCATACCCGTGCCTTCCACAGGGTGAGGAACGATTGACGATTCTGAGTTCAAATCGTTGCCTGTTTCTCGTCGGTACGAACTTCATACATATGAACCTCCGGCATGCCATCTGGTCTCTGCTCTCTCCGAGTCAGCGATGGACCCAGACTAGTCACTTTCGAATTTTCTGTACATGGCACAGATGTGTACAAGACTGCCCATCATACTGGAACACTCCTCTCGAATTCGACCAAGAGTCAGTACTAAGCTTTTCATACGCTTTGGCGGACGTTCCAAACGCACGATGAACCGGCAGTTAGACTGCGACTTGCCTAGTGATTTTATGAAACAACGGCTGGAAAACTGAGATTAACGACATCTGGTAAAATCCACCAGCACCGGTAGCCTATAAAGAATGCTTTGTATTCTGTTGTCTTAGTGAAGATTGGTCTGATCCATGTGACCACTGAATCTCTCGATCTTCTGGGCGCATACGTGTTTCTCGGCTGGTGGTGCACACATGGAAGTACAATCCGTAGAGAAACGTGGAACTGAAGTAAGCTTATTGAGGGATCGCGAGGTATGGCGTTCTCCTAGTGCATGCGGTATATACTACTACCATCGAAAACTACAATTAATTTCATTCCATTTGAATCACCGGTAGGAAAGCAATGAATGCCAGCAGCGACATCTTATACGTTGAGGGGATGGATTTGAAGCACAATTTCGCTGGTATCCGCCGTCAGTTTTCTCGGTTATTTTGGTACTCGTTCCGTGGTCTGCCACGAGAGCTCCACTTTCTGAGGTGGAAATTCGCACGGATATCCAAATCCTAGGTCATTACAAAAGCCAAGATTCGATAGCCTTTCTCCAACGCTGCCTAGAGATGGTGGAATTCCGCTTGCCAAAGGAATTCAGATTTTATTCCCCAAAGATCACTATTCTGAGTGGGTTTTCTCATGGTTAGGATCGCTCGTTGTTCTTATCTTCAAAACCGCTCGCGCAGTGAACGTGCTGAGCAACAGCTCCCAAACTGCCAACGGCCATCACCGTGCGTAGGCTCAGTAGCGCGCGTGATAAGCAAACTTGCAAACACCAGACTGATTTTCGTGAAGGTTGTGGATCCATCAATCACATTTTTATCTTTTGATACTTAGGATACTGCTACATTTTTCAAAAGTCAACGACCATCGCATTCTTAGAAATCCGCTCAGCTTTCGACTTGTTCAATAGGCTTGCGCTGTGGTACTGAATGCTGAGGAATGGTGCACGTGAGAAGTATGAGCTGATAGCGTTGTCTCAGGTGGGGTTAGGGATTGCGATCACCTTTCGCTACTTCTCGCTGGCTGCAGCGAAATGCCATAAAGCCGCCCTATTCCCCCCGTTTCTTTCCACCTTTGTCTGATTTAGTAGACGGTACAGTTGAAGTTCTACCATGAAACTGAGTTTCTGTCCTGACGTGTGCCGATGATACCACCTAGCTAAATAAAAACGCAAAAACAATCCAACACCCACTGAATCGCTTGGCGATTGAGGCACCCCGACAAGGTATATGCTTTGCACCCAGGAAGTGCAAAGTACCTCTTCAAGACTGATAAGACCCAGTGCCTGCATTCACCCTGTGATAAGAAGTCAGAGTTAAACAATAGCTTTATCCGCTTGGGATCGGAAGTATATTACGTTAAATGGTTAGCATCAGTACCGAAAAGTCCCTTGGGTATACTGCATTGTTAAATATTTGGGATCTCCAGGGAAGAACCACATAAATACAACGATCGAGAAGCACTCCCCATGATTTCCTAGGCATGAAGGCACATTGAATATTCAACCAAATAACCATATGGGTAACGGGAAGACGGAAGAATGGACGGAATTTTTCGTAAGGGCAGCTACTTTCCCTTAAAATTCGGGAACCCGTGTGGACCTTAGCAAACGTTATCCTGAATGCCCACCATTCGATTCGCTACCTATTATCCATCGCCACAAATTCTACTATTCGCGACCGGATCTAGAGTCCAGAATAAACTTCCGAGGTTTCACTGCCTATCAGACGAGTTCGCATCCGTCTCGCCCACTCCAGTGAGATGCAAAGACGGAACTCTTAATGTGGGATTATTCGTTCTCCCGACGGAAAACAGGAGACGATGTTTTTTTGTATCCTGGTTCCGGGCGGCCAAAATCGACCCGTGTGCCTTCAAGGAAAGAAATTCGCCCACAGTGCGGTGGCCTTACTCTAAGCCTGTCTACAACAATTAGCAACTGCTTCATAAAATGTTCCGCATCAGATCATACTAAATATCGATTTAACCAATTGGCTTTACAAGTATCTATTCTCTTGGTATCCGTCATGTGGTGAATAGCTTGTGGTAATTGCGAATTGTTTATCAGTGCTCAACCTTAACTTTTGTTAATTGCCCCTCCCTCTTCTTGCAGACATCATTTCGCTAATGAGATGAGTAAAGACTTGTAAACACTATTTCTCTATTTGCTTACCTGTATTTCCCTCGATCTCCTCTATTATTCCCCAATCAATTTTGCTAATTTACTAAAGAAAGACTTGAGAACCCTTCGACATGTGTGCACTGTAATATGCATCTATCCCTGTGTGGGAAATCGGCACATATTTTTCGGATCCCTCCCATCCTTACACAACGACCTTTCTGAAGGCCGTTCTCATCCTAGCACACGTCCTACCTTTCACTCCATCCGCTCCTGCATAAATATCTATGGGAGTAGGATAGTTCCCAACTCAGTCCGAATTCTGACCAGTCGAGAGCAGTCCATAAATGACTTTCTACACAGTCTCCCATAAATCTGAATGTTTTACTTTTCGCTCCCCTTTTTCCACTATGATGAAGATACAAATGCTCTCTTTTTGACTGAAGCGCGGACACCTGCATACACAAAAGTCCAATGCAATGCTATACAAACAAGTTGCTTGAACTTAGGTTGGTTATCTGATTGGCTGAAATCATAGTACAGTTTATTTATCTCTGCTTGTGGATGGATACCTCCACCCAGGATGTTTCGACACTGATCCGACTGCATTAGACGCTTCTTAATCTCTTGCATTGTATATTTGTCAACTTCTTCGAGTCTCTGGTGCACTTACAGCACATTAAATAAAAATGTCCGTCCAATTATTGGGGCATCAATTTTCTTCTTTAGCGGAAAAACTGCCAAGGTTATGACCATGTAAGATCAGCAATTCAGCGCAGTCGGAAAACGAAGGCTTCGCTTCACATTTACTACTGAACTGTAAGCAAGAGAACAAAGAATCAACGGAGAGGTTTCAGCAAGAACTACGGTCTCTCCTGAGAGATTGTAGACATGAGACCTCTAACGCCGAAAATATTACCAAGAAACCTCTGGCGAAAAGTTTATTCACTGAACAGAGGCCAGAGTAAACAAAAAGATTATCGGAGCATAAAACACTTGGTCTAAAATCGAATGATATGCGGCAAACACGGGCGGAAGATTGCCTGAAGCAAGAACTCGGATGCGGCTGTTAGCATACGGAGATTGGATAGGTGAAATATTTTTTGGCACACCCATCAACGGGGGTAACGTCGAAGGACTTTACAATCGACGGAGTCGAACGTCGCTTTCAGATCAGGCAAGACAAGTTAGGGGTCAATGAAGCACGTGCGTTTTGAGATTGGCCGCAAAGCAAAATCTTGGTCAATACAGCCCCGACCGGGACGGAAACTCACTTGGTTCTCAAGCATAAACCTTTTGCGAGTACGAAATAGTCGGGGAAGGATAAAGCCCGTCAGCAATTTAGATGCAACGCTTACCGGACTAATTCATTCGTGATTTTAAAAGAATGATCTATCACCTTTCTTTTAAGTCCGCACGCTTACCGATTCACGCCAGCCCTTAAGGTTTTCTCCCCTATCCACACTGGTTCCAGAAGTTTTTATTAACTCCGATGTTAGCACTGAGCCACCGTCCCTGAAGGATGGAGACAAACCACCATGTCCAACAGTCATTCTTTTAAAAGAAACCTGCCTCCCCGATAAACCCACTTCGGACAGAGAACTGGCGTCCACCTGTGTTGGTTTCCTTGCAGGCATAAGTGGAAGATTGTGGCCGTAGGCCAACAAAACCGCTTCCGAAAGTGCTTTCCTCAACGCTCCTGCAGGTGAGTCAGCGAGCCCTCGGATCCTTTAATTACCTCGCTCACGATCGGCTCCCGCGGACCAGCACTCCTAATGAGTTGTTGCAAGGGGCAATTATTCCTGATAGTCAAATGCTTTTCCGTTTCTTTACGATTTTCTATCCATGGTGATTTCTCAGGGTCTTGGTTAGTTGACTTAACGGAATTTTACGCGTCATGTGGGAAGACAAACAAGTGAACATCTAACAGTGCAACTGAAGTCGAGGGTATCCACCGTTTTTGTGGTTTATGTTGTAACGAGCCCCGCGCGGCGGTTGCCGTCGAGTGCAGGGCTTCTTTGAACTGCTCCCGGTGTTCGTTTGCATCCTGGAAATTTTGTTGAGACGACGGTCGAATCGAGAGCTGGTCGGAAATGAAGTCAGCGATTGCCATCTAGAACCAGTTGTGCATGAAGCGTGGTTTTCGCGCTGGTGACCTCATACTAAGCACTAATAAAAGAGAGCTTGGATTGAAACATCACCCGAGCGGCCGAGTGCGGGGCAAAAAGACAAACAATCTTTGATTGGTCTATACAGCTGACAGCAATGTGATCAATCCAAGTCCAACATTGTGAGGCCTAAGGAGGGAGCTAAGAGAGCCGATTTCGCTTTTATGATAAAAATTGGTTCGCCAAAAACAGTGCGGTAGGAACAAACGTTGTCGGTGAGATCGACGGGGACAAAAATGGGTCTCCGATATGTTGTTCCGTTTCTTCTAAGTAGCTCAGTTGGGTGTTAAATCCACCATTCGCTCCCTCTTATACACAGACACTAGCGCTACACCTCAAAAGATCCTTTCGTCATTGTTATAAATCTGCGTTTGGCGATTCAATATCGATTTGATTACTGACTTTCGGAAGAGTACAAAAGAAAAAGAATGTGCGTCAACCCAAATATGATTCCATAATCGGAAAAGCCACGTTATTGAGTGCAACCTGCTTTACATATGTTTCCTGCGCGGAAGAGGAGATAAGGTATCTACATCCCAATGGCTCACGGAGGAAGTGGACGAATGTAATCAGTCATTGATTAGCGAAGAAATCATACGTGAGCGTCAGAATATACCGAAATAGACAACAGAAGCATTGTCGTAGGTTCACACATCAAGCACTAAAAATAACGGTGACTTAGTACGCACTGCATCTCATATCATAAAAATCATGCTCTATTCGTTAAAAACAGCATGAGAGTTTCCTAAAACAACGGTGGAAAACTCGCTCCCGCCATCTGAAAAGCAACAAAGTGTAGGTATTCAGCTGATATACTTTACACCAGTTTTGTAATACTCGTCTCGTCAATATCGCAGCCCATATTCTTGATACAGTTTCATTACGGCACTTCTCACCTTAACTTAAGGAGAAGGAACGTGGTGAATAGCTGATGATAGTCCTGAATTGTTTATTAATGATCAACTGATACTTCTGATAACTATCCCTCCGTTTGGTACAACTGATGGTTGGTTACTGAGAGGAGTAAAGCTCTGTCGACAGGCTAGTCGTCCTCACTTCGATGATCCGTCTGACTAAAGCCAAACTAAACATTACCTCGAGAGGTCAGTACTTATAAAACATGCTGTACTTAACCAGTTTTGGGGCACCGAAAACAATATTGTTTGCTACCTTGTTTTCTGCGATTAGTTAACTTTCATCGACAAACGTACGCTTTTCAAGATTAGGATTGACTCTTACGAGATTCTGCACTCGTGATGGATTACTGATACCTTTTATATTTCTCTCCTTCGCTTAACATCTTAGTTTGTGTCTGTTGAACCCTCGTCCTTTTATAGTATCGCCTGCATTTTTTTGTTTATTTTCAATCTTTTTTGCTTCCTTCTTCTCCGTGTCTTATGGAAAGAAATTCGCATTGTCTTTGACTATTCTGGACGGTTCCTGAGGGTGTTCTTGTTTTTCCATGACGGCTATGCACGATTCTTTGTCTGTTTTAAGTAATAACAAATCTTTGCTTTTTCATAGTTTTCTCAGTGCTTTTTGAGGCTGGTTAGTGATGCGTCCTCGATGTTCTCAGTTCAATCCAAGGTTATCTGTTTATTCAAATGCACATATGGTGGAGCCTACATCGACCGAACGGCCAAGCATTTGCCTCAACCATTAAGAAACATCAATAATGAGAAAACAGGCCCAATAAACAGCTCCATCTGTTAGTAGACACGAAATCGACCCCAATAATTTGTTTGAGAGTAAACCGACTGCCCCCCCCCCCAACTGGTGAGGACCAATCCGATTCCACACACTCTCTAACGCAGTAGGGACCACTCTTCGCTTAAGGAATCGCGTTGTGTGAACAAAGACGATCGGTCCACACACTTCGACTGCCCTGGCTGAAAGTGGAACGAATCCTGATAGCATGTCAACGGTGGAAGAAGCAAAAACAATGATTTTCACTAGTAAACAACGGCTAAAACCTCCAGCTTACCACGCCACAACGAACCAACTGTAAAACATCGACCCCCGATCCACCCGACGCTAAATCATCTGTACAATTTTTACCCGTGATTTGTAAGAACATGAATAAGAATCATTAAAAATAATTTTTCGCTCTCTAGCGTTGGATTTTGCATCATCTACCGTGGGAGGGATCTCGTGTAAGTCTAAATTTATCTATCACATTCAGTATCACCATCTTTCAGCAAAGGGAGTACAAGAAGTGGATCTACCAGAGCTTGAACATAGAAGGAATGCCGTAACAGCCAGAACACGGAACAGTCTGACGGCACACAGACACATTTTTAATGATTCTTATTAAATGGAAAGTGACGACACGATCCTCACTGTTCACGATCCGCTAACATATCCTTTGGTGTCAGCAACCACCTGCTTCACGGATCTTTCGGATCCCAACCACAAAGACATGAGACACTGACCTTAATTAAGGCCTACGCAAGTACTTCGGTCCAGCGTATGCCACTCGAGCCTTGAATATATGCGTGCTCACCCCTACTATCGTGCCAACATCATTCGTCACGCAGGTGTCGAGGTAATGATACGGTCCACAACCGTTACTTCCTCCCCATCCAGTATCAAACTGGAAGCAACCGACATCCAGTCTTGCAACAGAACTTTACACTAAGGTGCGAGGCAAAGCCCCAAGGGTCTATCTAGTCCACGTCGCGCAGGTTCAGTACACTCGAACGCGCGCAAGAGGTTCTCCGGCGGTGGCCAAACGGATAAGGTCGTGGCAATTAGACGTGAGGGTCGCGGGTTCGAGCCCTCCCACCGCTGGTCAACTTCCCCACTTGGCAGCCCTCGGCTGGCCGCGGTCGCCTTCCTGAAAAATGACGTACATCGTTATTCCATTAACAAAAAGGAAGTAAAGTATAAAAGATCTGTTACATAGCTTCCCCCAGCCAGTTCGATGCCTACATCCTGAAGTCTTCATAAAGCATCCTCCATTACCTTGTCCTTGACAAAGTTAAACAAGAGTGGAGATGGGGCACCCTTGTCGAACACCGCTAGTTGATTCAAATGGCTTGATAGTTCACCGTGCGTCCTCACACGGCCATATGGATGCAAGTACAATGATCACAGGAATTTCATGAACTTTTCTGGCATACCATTCCGACAAAGGGCACTGAATAGCGTTGTCCAGTTCAATGAGTTGAAAAATACTGCGATTACCGAGCAGCGGTGTTTCGAGGAAAATCCTAAAAGTCAAAATCTGGTCGATGCAGCATCAACCTGGACGAAATCCGGCCAGTTGTTCATGGATGTTGTTCCCGCGAACCAATGTCAAACGACAGCATTATCGAGGCCAAAACCGCAGTAACTGCTGGAATCACCTGCTACCAATACAATGTCACAAAACTCGTCTTTTTGCGCGTTGGTGCTAAAATCCGTTTGATCATATACCAAGAACACAAACAAGTTGCGTTTGTCACCGTTATCGTTTCGTATACTGACTGGTCTCTGCATAAACGACTAGTAACCGGAACGCAGTCTAAAAGAATCGCTTAGGTCCTGTTACTGAAGCCTTCCTACACCGAGTTAACCGGCAGCTTCAGCTGCTTCGTTTTATGGGGTTCGCAGAAAATACCATTATGAGACATTAGGTGCCTTTAATTGTAGTTCTTTTTTCACTGACGTAGAGAAACATCAATAAACAGTGAGTCTATCATCAGCCCTAAACAATCTTGCTGACTAGCCTATATGACAGTACGCATATTGAAGGAGCCGAGGTTCAAAGACTGACGTTTGAAAAAATAAGCTTGAGAATACTGAAAACCACTTCCTACACTATTGGACAATGAACCGTTGCAAGTATCGGCCACGTTACCAGTGGGGACATAATGGGTAGGCACAGAGAGCAAAAGCAGACGGTTTTAGAGAGTCGACAGGTAGAATAAAAGGGGGGACCCTGAACAGTAGCATACTTATCACTACCCGCCGTCCGATGCGGTAGGTAGTGCAATCCTGATTATCCTGCATGACGGCCGATGCAGTACGGAATTATTTGTAGACGTGTAACTCGTGAGGAATGGTGGGGAGGGTACTGCTAGGAAGTTCACGCGCTGCACAGGGGAACGATTAGGCTTCGCAACTAAAGACTTTAATCCTAACAGGAAACCGTCCACAGAGCAGAGGAGGATGCCTAAGCAGAAGCCCATCCTGCTTGGATCACTTATTTTTCCATGCAATTCTTCGACTGAGCTCCCAGCTGAAATCAACCACAACCTGGAGGGCCCGGAGTCTACTTTGTTAGACCTCTAGCTACTGACCTTCCAAGTGATATTGGACCTTCCGCTTGAGATAAGCCATCTTGTATAGCTCGCTGAGTTATGGAGGCACGCAAGCCACCATATCACGTTAAGATGCAGTCCCGTTGTGACGGCCTGACCATAGTTTACAAATAACACGAAGACAAGTTTTCCAAACAACGAAGACTGTATAGCAGTGCCGACCTCATCGATAACAATATTTAACTCAAATGTCACACATTCTTCCAGTCACTGAATTTCAACCGAGCATTCTGCATAAGTAGAGGTACCGTTCGATAAACAGCGACCACACGATACAACTATCCAAGTAACTTAATCTACACACCTCAGGAAGCTGTTCCTCTGTATAAGAAAGGTTCGGCTTTGAACCAATTTAGTCCTGCAGCATTCTAAGATTTAGGGTGCAAAACGCATCCCAAACATACCTACACTACCATTCAGATAATCGAGAAAAAACTGCCATTTGATTGAATTTCACTGAAGCAAGAACTCGGATGCGGCTGTTAGCATACGGAGATTGGATAGGTGAAATATTTTTTGGCACACCCATCAACGGGGGTAACGTCGAAGGACTTTACAATCGACGGAGTCGAACGTCGCTTTCAGATCAGGCAAGACAAGTTAGGGGTCAATGAAGCACGTGCGTTTTGAGATTGGCCGCAAAGCAAAATCTTGGTCAATACAGCCCCGACCGGGACGGAAACTCACTTGGTTCTCAAGCATAAACCTTTTGCGAGTACGAAATAGTCGGGGAAGGATAAAGCCCGTCAGCAATTTAGATGCAACGCTTACCGGACTAATTCATTCGTGATTTTAAAAGAATGATCTATCACCTTTCTTTTAAGTCCGCACGCTTACCGATTCACGCCAGCCCTTAAGGTTTTCTCCCCTATCCACACTGGTTCCAGAAGTTTTTATTAACTCCGATGTTAGCACTGAGCCACCGTCCCTGAAGGATGGAGACAAACCACCATGTCCAACAGTCATTCTTTTAAAAGAAACCTGCCTCCCCGATAAACCCACTTCGCACAGAGAACTGGCGTCCACCTGTGTTGGTTTCCTTGCAGGCATAAGTGGAAGATTGTGGCCGTAGGCCAACAAAACCGCTTCCGAAAGTGCTTTCCTCAACGCTCCTGCGGGTGAGTCAGCGAGCCCTCGGATCCTTTAATTACCTCGCTCACGATCGGCTCCCGCGGACCAGCACTCCTAATGAGTTGTTGCAAGGGGCAATTATTCCTGATAGTCAAATGCTTTTCCGTTTCTTTACGATTTTCTATCCATGGTGATTTCTCAGGATCTTGGTTAGTTGACTTAACGAAATTTTACGCGTCATGTGGGAAGACAAACAAGTGAACATCTAACAGTGCAACTGAAGTCGAGGGTATCCACCGTTTTTGTGGTTTATGTTGTAACGAGCCCCGCGCGGCGGTTGCCGTCGAGTGCAGGGCTTCTTTGAACTGCTCCCGGTGTTCGTTTGCATCCTGGAAATTTTGTTGAGACGACGGTCGAATCGAGAGCTGGTCGGAAATGAAGTCAGCGATTGCCATCTAGAACCAGTTGTGCATGAAGCGTGGTTTTCGCGCTGGTGACCTCATACTAAGCACTAATAAAAGAGAGCTTGGATTGAAACATCACCCGAGCGGCCGAGTGCGGGGCAAAAAGACAAACAATCTTTGATTGGTCTATACAGCTGACAGCAATGTGATCAATCCAAGTCCAACATTGTGAGGCCTAAGGAGGGAGCTAAGAGAGCCGATTTCGCTTTTATGATAAAAATTGGTTCGCCAAAAACAGTGCGGTAGGAACAAACGTTGTCGGTGAGATCGACGGGGACAAAAATGGGTCTCCGATATGTTGTTCCGTTTCTTCTAAGTAGCTCAGTTGGGTGTTAAATCCACCATTCGCTCCCTCTTATACACAGACACTAGCGCTACACCTCAAAAGATCCTTTCGTCATTGTTATAAATCTGCGTTTGGCGATTCAATATCGATTTGATTACTGACTTTCGGAAGAGTACAAAAGAAAAAGAATGTGCGTCAACCCAAATATGATTCCATAATCGGAAAAGCCACGTTATTGAGTGCAACCTGCTTTACATATGTTTCCTGCGCGGAAGAGGAGATAAGGTATCTACATCCCAATGGCTCACGGAGGAAGTGGACGAATGTAATCAGTCATTGATTAGCGAAGAAATCATACGTGAGCGTCAGAATATACCGAAATAGACAACAGAAGCATTGTCGTAGGTTCACACATCAAGCACTAAAAATAACGGTGACTTAGTACGCACTGCATCTCATATCATAAAAATCATGCTCTATTCGTTAAAAACAGCATGAGAGTTTCCTAAAACAACGGTGGAAAACTCGCTCCCGCCATCTGAAAAGCAACAAAGTGTAGGTATTCAGCTGATATACTTTACACCAGTTTTGTAATACTCGTCTCGTCAATATCGCAGCCCATATTCTTGATACAGTTTCATTACGGCACTTCTCACCTTAACTTAAGGAGAAGGAACGTGGTGAATAGCTGATGATAGTCCTGAATTGTTTATTAATGATCAACTGATACTTCTGATAACTATCCCTCCGTTTGGTACAACTGATGGTTGGTTACTGAGAGGAGTAAAGCTCTGTCGACAGGCTAGTCGTCCTCACTTCGATGATCCGTCTGACTAAAGCCAAACTAAACATTACTTCGAGATGTCAGATGTTCGACTGCCAAGTTCATCGGTCATTTTATCGGCAACCAGATATTCAGTCATTCGACCCGTCTAACAGAACTGAACCATTGAGACGCATGCCGAAGCATACCACTCTACGTTTTAGGATTGCGACCGTCCTCTCCTCTCCAGTAAAGTGACCCCAGGAGGCCTTGAAGCATACCTCTTCCACTGCACTTAGGCATTAGACAATCGTTGGTACGGTGGGTTACTACTCGGTGATAATTCGTGTCTGTCAACAACGAGCCTGTGATTGACCTCCGCAAATGCACGATAGGAATCAACACACGGTCAACCCCGAAGTCTAAGTCGCTTTTTTCCCATTCAGAGGTATCCCTGGGAAATTAGTAACAAAGAGGAATCACAGATGAGTTTTTTGATATCCCCGTTCTGAAAGGTAAGATCAAAAAAGAGAATTGTATGCGCATTTATTTACTAATTTGAACCTATTCTGTACGGAGCGACGGAACCCGTGGTAGTGAGACAGCTCTATTCATCGTCTACGACCTCGACACCCTGAAAAGAAAAAGACGGTCAGCTTACAACTGGTAAGGTTTGGACTTACTCGGAGGATATGGTGACGACCAACCAAATCCCGGTCACGTAAATGAAGTGGGAAGTCATCGCGATAAGCAAAATAATCAGTCGCGCTCCACTACATGGGGAGATCAAGCAAGGCTTAAAGTCAAGCTACCCGACCGAAAAGCCCATAGGCAATTCCTTTGGTTATCGGCTCGTAAACGGCAAGACAAGCCAGCATAATACCAGCAGCAGGTAAAATTTCATACCACATGGCTAAAACATACAGTGAATTCACTTTGCTGGTGCGACGAACTGGCAATTACAGAGTAAAACGTCAATGAGCAGGACTTATAGTAAGTAGGAATATTCACCATGTAGATCACTTACATGGAAAAAGGAACTTCCGCGGTAGCATTTGCAGACACTGATGGTAGGTTATTGATTAATGAAAAACGAAACAGAAAAGTTACAAAGCAACTCCATTCTAAGTTCATCGGTGTCCTAAAGCTACTCAAAGGACTTAATTACCCTGCAAACGTACACCCTTACGCTGCATGGTCGCCTCATTCGGGTGCCAGAGGAACAGAGATGAACAGAATCATAACAAAAAGAACGACTGCGGTCTCCTGCGTTCAGGTTGCGGAGGTAGAGAACAGGTTTTGACCTCCCACGACAAAGAAATTATCACATAAATGTTTGTCTAATAAACAGTAATTTCGGCTAGATAATGTGTTAACAACATACAGTAGCGAAGTATACTTCGCCACCGCTTCGTCAGATCACCCAGGCCGCATGTGAGCACGGCTGGTGACGCTCACTAGCACAGGAGACATCTCCAGTGATTTAGTGAGTGGCTCCTAGTAATTTGCAGTTCGTATTGCATACACCACTCACGAATGTGTGCGTGTACGTTTATGTGGTTTTCTCACGGAAGGACCGGGCCCCGCAGCAGACACAGACCAGTACCCAAGGGCGGGTTGGCCGGCGACCTTGACCACGAGATCTCAAGCCGAACGGAACGGTCAGCACTGGCGACGACCCGGGCGACAGCAATTTGCGGTTTACAATCAAAGTGTACTTTAAGATACAGAAGATAAGTCCTAATAAATGTTCAGTAATTCAAGACATCCAGAGTCGATGTGACATCCGACCATCCGTCAGATGTTCACGCATACTGCAGCAGCAAGGTTGACTGCTTTAAATCACCATGACCGACATTCAGCTGTAAACAGGAAGACTGGTGTCGTTCTTCCCTATTTACGTGGTGCAACAGAAAAAATGAATATGCGGAGTGAACAAAGATTGGATCTGCATCAACGAGGAAAGAAAAGAACGTCTTAGTGTCTTGTAGAACGGATGGTCCTAACGCGAATCTCGAAGTACGTTTTGTTTGCCCTTAACCTTTGTGACCACTTGTGCCTCACTCTTACTCGGCTCCGTAAGACTGCAATACTGACAACCCTGATACTTGACCGGCACAACGAAGGGACAGTCGGAAGCGGTAGTAGGTCGAGAATATTTCCACGGGAGCGTGCAAGCGGTGCGTGCGTGAGCAACGCATAAATAGCGATCGCGCTTCGCGGTCAACGTACGGTCAAACAAGCTATTCGGAGGGGAAAAATCCGTGTTCCGATGCAGGTTCACAAACGATTCTAGTCTAATTGTACAAGCTCATTTATTCATTCACTGTGGTTCGATAGAACGTGATAACACCATCTCCAGTGTTCGCGGTTTTCTGCCGTGCACTTCGGCTTCTCCAGCCAACCGGTTGATATGTCTGTAAGACCGTGTCTCATTGCGGATCTCGTATTACGTTTGCTTGCCCTGAACCGTTGTGACCACTTCTGCGTCACACTCGGTTCCGTACGAGTGCAATACTTAGAACCTACACACTTCGCCGTTGCAAAAAGAGAGTCGGAAGCGTTAGAAGGTTGCGTATATTTCAATAGGCTCATGTGAGCAGAGCGTGACTGAACAACGCACAGAGGGCAACCGCGCTAGTTGGCCAATGGGCGACTTAGCAAGCGACCCAGGGAAATGAACACATTCCGCCTCATGTATCTTAGACACTGACCACGGGGGCAAGACAACTACTATGCCCAAAATCTTCTTCGGTATTTCTCCAGGCTAACGACGTTCAGCGTGAAAACACCTGTGAGAGATGGAAAACAGGCGAGCTCCGTCGGATCACTGGAGATCCTAGCCATTGGTGCGTATTGTTCAAGGAACGCACATTCAAGTCCCCGGCACACCACACATTCTCATCCATCCCCTCGGTGGATTTTCACGTGCACATTTCTGAAGATTCTTCAGCTGAGTATTCTAGCCTAGCTGGTGTTTGTGTAGCTCCCAATGAGTGGAACGAGGCTGCATTCCCCGAATGGTTTCCAGTTGAGAACGGGTCATATGCACTGTGACCTAGATTTTCGTGCAATGAAGCAACTATCGGGTTTCTTTGTACACTCCATTAGATTGTACCCTTGAGGACTTCTGGTGACAGTGGTGCTTCCCGAACATTCGGGGGGCGAAGTCCAATTCCCGGTTCCCTGAACCGGGTTAATTTATCTTTGGTATTTTTTAGGGTGGACGGTTAGACCGTGATTACGAACGGACTATGGGTGGTGCAAACTGAAACCACTATATGCCCACTGGTGTTTGTGCTGAAGAGTTTTACTGAGCACCCAGAATTTCCAGCCCCGCCGAATGGCATATGAATCGAGTGATCAGTCACCGGTCCCCAGTTTATTGTGTGGTCAGAAGATAGCACTGTTGTCTTGTGGTTTAGGCCGTTTGATCAAGGTTCTGGGGTGGGGCCCTTTAGGCTAACCTGCTAATTCGGTGAAAGCAATCGGTTATTATCCAGCCCACAGGAAACACGAATCAGTGGGATGGTCCGTGACACGGGAAAGAGGACAGAAGGGCTCATGGGTTGTAAATTCTGGGAATTGTTTCCTTCTCTGACCACAATGCCGCCCGATTTTCGTTCTTCCCGAAGGTTTTAATTGCTGAGAGTCTGCACAGATTTGTGGAAGATGATAATAGTATCTAGCTATCCAAAAGGAGATTCATTTGTGGCTGATGCCGGCACAGTTCATAGAGCCATCCGGTTACCATTCGATGATATTCCGGCGGATGCTGAACTTGTTGGATTTCGCCGAAGATTTACTGAATATTTTCCGAACTAACACCAGAGCGGGACCAGATCTGGTTGCTACTTGGGCGCCCATAGACCGAGTGTTTCGCTGTTTTTGCTGTTCTGCGAGGCATGCATTGATCGAGGATCCCTCAAGGCTTCAATTTAATGACACCGCAAAACGTTCTAACCCTAGGATTAGCGGACTGACTGCTGTAGGCATGGTTAGATTACCATCTCTTCAAGCGTCGGATAGAGACAATGAGCGACGTGGCTCACTGCGGCAGTCGCCGGGGTTCTTGGATTCGAAGTCTTTCCTACTTCGTACACCTGCCCAGCTTTCTATTTTGGAGTTGGTTTTTCAATACTTATTGTTCTCTTTTTCCCCTGGTTATATGTAAATGCATATATGCAAACCTTTAATAGCCCGAGTGCTAGCGTACATCGACGCAATTTTGCATAGTAATAGGCATGTTTATGGATTTGCTTACACATGTGGATGTACAATCATTCGTGATAACCTTATAAGCACCCATGAGATTTTCATGCAAATACAGAAGCAGCAGAAACAAAAGTGCCATTTTCATGGTGACATCCGGTGAATTTTGCGGCTTTGGGAGACAAAAACGTCTGTTTCCATTGTGCTTGACAAAATGACGATAATTTTGTTCACTGGCGTCGGTCCTTCAAACTTTTCGTTTGGCTTTTATAGTTCAGGAAATCGCCCGCAACAGGCATTTAACGGCAAATGTAGCCTGTTTTGGGTATAACTAGTGATCGTGGGTGGGTGAAGATAATTCCATTACTTGAATGACCGCAAAACGCCTGAGTGCGCTTGGGTGGACAAGTCCTCAATCTCCATAATCGACTGACTGACAAGAAATTGAGGCCCTGCAAAATATAACCTAAGTGAAACAAAGTGAAATTTTGGGGCATTCACAGGGGCAAATTCACAAAGCTCACCTTAAAATTTCGAGGAAGACTATGTTCATTTTGACAAATTTAACAACGCTTTTCTGTGTGTAGCTGTTGTCCTAATCACGCTGGACTTGAGGCATGAGAAGCCCGCTACTTGGGTTTACGCGAAACGCCCCAAATAACCTGACCTCCTATATAAGCCACACCTAACAATCATTGCAGAGCTGTATGCCATCCATTCCCTCCCCGAGGTGCATGCAATAAAACGTCATCCATGCAGGTGGCAATCGATGAATAAGTTTGTCCCACTCTGTGAATAAGCGGCCATGGAGAAGCCACTGCATTTTCTGGAATGTCGTAGATTTTGCCGGCATGCAATTACTACAAATGTCTTCTTATTTTATTGATGGAGCGAGTGTGACCCGACAGCAAACAAAAACTATTACTTTTTGTAAACAATTGCCCGAAAGAGTTTCTCAGAAATGACTCATGAACCAGCCAACCTACCGTCGGTTCCTCGTGGACAAATCTGCTGCCTAGCTTACTGCGCTTATTTGCCGGAACGATACAAATCAACTATCGGGCAAGGCCTCTTCTGGACCGGAGAATCGAGTAGCACAATGGCGCACAAATTGAATAATCATGGGCAAACTTGATCTTACAACGAGCACCCCCACCTCTTTGCTCATTTACAGACGTGGTCTTTTGTCGTTCACATCGATTTGTTTTTTGGTTATCCATATGGCTCTTCTTCGGACAAACTATTCCCACAGTCTTTGAAAAGTTTATTCAAACATATAGTTGGTAGTCTCTCTTGCAGAAAGTTACTTTCTGTTTGCCCAGGTCTCTTAACTGGCATTTAAATTTCGGGGAATCCGTTCCACAATTTTTCGTCCTACATTCCTCTTCTAACTAGCTAATTTCAATGTTCGAAAACTGACGCGGACATGACAATGTGTAGATGGGTCAACCGGTACGCTGGAGCATCGCGCTTGTTTTATCTAGGGGGGCTACATTCAAGGCTCCGGTCGACTATGCCCTGTGTGATCCAGAGTTTAAATTAAAACAAACAGCCACAGCTCCCGTGGACACAGATTTCTTGTCTTCTCAGTGCACGGTTCTACGGATTGCGATCCAAATGCAATCAAAAGCAGCTTCTATCAAAAGCATGGCAGCCTCTAAGGTGCAACAAGTAGGGGTGACATTAGGAAAAAACTGGTTAATCTCCAACGAGGTGCTGTTTAATCTGCACTGCTGTCGTTCCGAATGGGGTTGCCTGTTCTCTGTCCAGGCCGCCAGTGGCTTCTAGCCAGCATGTTCCCTGCTCCAAAACCTCCGGGCGTCTGTCTTTGTGGAGCCAAAGATGGGCTCAATCCCTTTGCATTTTTATTGTTCATGAACGGTGAATCTCCATATAAAATCCTCGATGGCACTAAAGCGAGCCTCCCGAAACTTACAACGATTTTGAACGAAGCCGTCCATGTGCTTTCCTAGGCACCCAAGATGAACGACGCAACACTCGTTAGACTGTGACAAATTCTTCGACTTCATTCGTTTACCAGTCCTTCAAACATACTGGCCAAAAGCCGAGAATGCCCCCCGACAAACACTGGTCGCTTAGCAAGAATGTTCAGGATTCTGCTGATTTGGTTACTTTTGACCTTGCCCGCGCGTTGTGAAAAATCGGATTTTTGCTGAGTCTCTCTGCCTTCGATGTACCCCAATGCATCGAAATTGGTAACGCATGGCTTGTAACGAGATGTGATCCCGATGCAAGATTGATGCAGAGTAAGAGGTTCGGTGGTCTGAACGAGCGTTACAGGTGAAAAGCGCTGCGCTTTGGGAAATTTCCGCCCCATTCACGCTAACGGTTGGAAGGCATTCGATGTCAGCGAATCGTTTCTTGAAACCAAGTGCCCCCGTATCCACTATCATCAGCAACGTCCTGAATTGTTGGTGGAGTCTTTTTAGGTACAATGCAGCCAGCCTCCGGGATCAGCTATTTCCGGACACGTTTGGAGCTGGTTCTAAATGATCAAACTTCCGTGGCGGGGGGCATTGCTGAAGTCTATGCCTAAGGACTTCCTTGAACGCAGGGCTTCGGTAGTTTTTTCTAGCTGGAATCGCCCAGAAAACTTCGTGTTTTGCTCTGAGAAGTTTGGTATTATAAGGCAGGTCCCGTTCGTGAATGAGAATGGATTAAGTTTCTCATTTTTAAGTGTCTGGCTCAGGAAATTTACAATAAGTACGGGTATTAGATCAGTCCGGAGAGCATCCGAGCTGCTGGCCCTCGTCCCTGTTTACAGGAAATTGAACACCAGCTAAGAAAGAGCATGCAAGGAGCAGGTTGATTTTCGCACCCGCAATGGACTCATCAATCAAATCCCCGCTCTCTTGCAAATGGTAAAACTTAGCTTGACTTTCCAAAGGCCAAAAACCACCGCATTACTGGACATTTGATTGTTCTTTGATTTCAGTCATATGTCTGCACTATGGCAATGCGTGTTGAGAAGTGGAGCATCTGGGAATTACGTATCTGAGCTGTACCTTCGAGTTGGTAATTCTGGCCTAATTGTCACCGACAACCGTCGTTTTCAGCGAAGTATGGCACGGTCAGTCGGCACCCCCGGTTGTTTTGAACTATGTCACGGAAGATGTTTTGCGGAACATTTTTCGGATCTGCTGCCCATTGGAATTGGATCACTCCCAGGGGACGGAGTTCTTGACTTGGAGTTTGCCAATAACGTCGCCCTGCCGGGCGCAAGTGCCCTAACTTTAGTGTACGTTTAGGAAAATAGCTTTGGTTTTTGTATCGGTTGGTGTTTTCCGTCTCCTCGATTGAGGCCCAAGAGATAAAGATTACCGTTATCTAGATGCTGAGAGACAAAGGGCAAAATCGTGGTCGTTGGCGCAAAAGCTGCACGATGTATTTGCTGATCCCCTATCGCTCAGAGTCACTGAAAGTAACACAAAAACCGCATAAGTTTTGTGATAGCGATGACGGAAAATGAAATTTCCTTACTTGCCACATTTGTTTTCTCACCATGGTACCTGTTCGTCGTATAACACCATTTAAAAGTTTTGGTTTTGATACAATGCTTGGTTTAAAACGGTTGATATATAAATATATATAAATGTGCATATTCATACACTATGCGCATGTGTATACTTATATTGGCTCAGTTCCATTTGGACATCCATGAACTTTGCATCATCGTGCTCATGTGGTGGTCGCCGTCTCAGGCCATCAGTGGCACAGAAAAACCACGGGGAATAATTAATGATCAACTGGGAAATAACGAGTTAAAGTGCTCTACGAAAAAAAGTGTTTCGGATACAAGAGTGCCACTGACTGCGGCAATGTATCATAACACTTGATGCCTCCAACTATAAATTCGGAGATCTCGTGGATCCAGCCATGATAGGCTGGCTGCATCTACACAAGCCAGACCACTGGCCAAAGCTTTTAACGTTTTTATCCATGCTACCAATTGGCCACTCTAACCAACTCCAGTCATCACCAGCCTCAAAGAACGAAGAACAGCGAGGCGCCATGCGCAATACATGTCATAGTCATGTCAACCTGTTCTCTTTCAACGCGAGCTCTACCGACTGAACTCTGAGGTCTAGTACCTTACGCTTAACTTCTGAGTTACTGACAGAATCCGCAAAACATGTTCTGCTAATACTGCGAATACAACGTTGTTCAAACAGTATTCGCATAACATCTGTTCTTAACGGCCATGATTCGGGACAGTGTAGCAGTACCCAGCACATGCGTGCGTGTATGCGCCATCTTTAATCGATAACCAAATGTCACGCCGATGCCAAACAGGTCTCAGATTAGCAGGTGCCAAACGGGCCCTATGCATGTGTGATGACAAATCTTCCAAAATGAAGCCAACAGGCGTCGTGCCATTGACTGAATGACTCAACCTATTGACCATACCCTGTTGTACCCCTGTGTCATGATTGATCTCGGTAGGGCTTGAATCGGGGAAGTCCAGATCGGTCCGCGACGACTGTTTGGACATAACTGTTCCACACCCGCCTTGTCCTATCGTTGTTACCGGTCTGGTGCTGAACAGCTCGAACATATTTTACACTCCCCCACACATATATCAACACATCGAGTCCACCATTGCCGTAACAAACGGTTATATATATAAATTACCAGCAGAAACCAGTAACAATGTATCCAATAATATAATCCATCTGGCGTAACGAATGTTATTTATAGGAAACCAGAACTTTGGTATTGATTGTATCATTTATTGACGCCGAAGAAACTGCCGAGGTCCGGAATTCTCTCTCACCAAGAAACTGCTTGCATAATGAGTATTGTACTATTTACCCGTACTACTGAAGCATTTTCTAGCGAACTAATTTGTTTACTTCTCGTTTGTAATAAAAACTTTAGGGATGAACGTTGACAAACGTTATAAAGAGTGAGCTGATCACTGACTTCGTCAAATCCCAGTGGTGCGATGTCAGAGAGGAATCCAACAAATTATTACGAACGGTGTATGATAGTTTAGTACAAGGTAGCTTATAAATTGCTCGTCTAACGGTTTCTTTGCAGCAGATGGATTTGGGCTTGGCTACAAATGGAAAAGCTACACAAGTACGAACGCAATCGCGTTTGACGCATTGATGTATCTCTGCATTAGGCTTACTTGTTTGTAATTTATTTATTTTAGGTTGATTGGCCGCAGGGGAACCCACGGATTTAATTAGTTTAGGGCTTGATAACTTCCTAATCGGTGTTAACCCGATCAGTTAATACTGGGACGGATCAGTCAGTCAACTCATCTATATATCGATCTGACTAACTCTTTAGCAGTTTTATAGCCGATTACAATTTCGTTGGTTCAGTCTTGGTGTCGATTCTGGAGAGCAATACATGTAACTGATGGGCAACTTGCCATCAGACCTCTGTAGATTGAGCATGATCCAGGAGGGTATGACAAGTCTTTGCTGTCATTAGAAAACAAGTACTTAAATATGCATGGCTATCACAGATAACGGTAACATTTCGCTTTAAATCTCCTCTCAGATTGTTAGTTCCCAGTTGCCAATGTGTCAACTTCCCATGCTTCATTCAATGGCGCTAGTGGTATGACAACAACTTCAATCAAGTTAATGACAGCTAAACTGACTGAGCCAAACTAAAGCGCCGCACAGCCGCAGGCTTGCAGCGTAAAACCCAATTACTACTAATAATAATGTTGTTTCTTGTCCGGTGCCGAGATATGTAGTGTGCGCAATCATGACGCGCAACGACAGTGGCAAGCTAGGCAATCAATACGGGATAAAAGCGCCCACGTGCAAAGGATTGGAGTCCCATTAAGTAGTTAACTGTACACAAGCCAGGCTATATGCGAGATGAGCTCTGATGGTGGCGAATTTCTAGGCGCCAGATTGGGTCCTACGGAGACATCTCGTTGCTATCGCTTGGTGTCACTGTTACACGTCCCTTGAGCCGTCAAGCGCATCCAGCAGACCGATATGGATCAGTAATGCCAAGTAAAGTAGCGGGATTCCTAAATGATGGGAACTAACACGAGTTGTACCTGGCAGAATGAATGTGTGGCAGAATAAAATGCAATAAATCAAGGAACGGCAAATTTGAAGGCAGTTTCTAGCGGCAGCACGAGATGGAAATTGCACAATGGTATGTTTTTTTTCATGAGGTTTGTTTTGGGTCATTTTTATTGTGAATTGTATTTAGGTACAGCGATGAAGTTGGGTTTGGATAAAGAAGAAGGGGAAGTGGAATCAAATGTGGCAATATCCGGTGGATGCGTGTGAAGAACACTTACCAGAAGCCGCAGTCCGTTGCTAAATTTGGTGGACCAGAATGAAGGCTCGTGAGAAATTATTGTCGTCACTCCTTTTCTTGAAGAATGTTACGATGCATGCAGAGCATCAGCTGACATCAGAAGCCGATAAATACTTCCACTGGTGAAATAGTTTTGTATGGATTTAGTTAAAGAACTTTGAGAACGAGCAAGAGGAAGCCAGCGGAAAAGGATGTACGTGAACATAGAGACTAGAGAGCTTTTCACCACAACAGTGCTAATGGGTGAGGCTGACAACGTGTCGGTCACCCAACCTGAAAATCACTGTTTAGGAGTGAAAGTAGCAGGTGCTATCAGCCAACCAATCTGCACCCGCACATCGCTGCAGCCAACCTGTTAGCCCGATGTGCACCTGCCAAAGCGGCGGATCTGACCGTGCCCTTCCATACTGTGATAACCCTGTTGTAATCGGAAGGTGAAGAAAGGAATGCAAATATGGTGTGGTTAGGAGAAATGAGACACAATTTTGCAGAAATGTATAGCCCAAGGTGAGCCAGAACTGCGGCGGCCAGAGTATGACGCATGCGTTTATATCCAAGCAGAACTGAACGGCCTGGAAAAGAGAAAAAACGGGTGGTGGCTTGGCCTAACTGCCAGCTGCGGATTAAGAAGCGACCAGTCTTACAAGCAGCTCAGCAAAGTAAAGAAATAGAACGTGTAGTGCAACCCATTATATAGCTGTAGTAGCTGACAGTGTGAGCAACGTGGTTTCTTGGGTGTGTAAATTAGTGGGCAGGCTGGTCTAGCGTATGAATCCTCAACGCTCATGAGCAAAAGGAAAGGAATCGATAATTAGCGGGACAGACGATGAACAACGACGGTAGATGCAAAGGCACTCGGGTCTGAATAAATTCATAACCTAGACATCACGAATTTTTCCACACTAGCAGGCCATGCCCTTGAAGCAAAAAAATGGTCGGCACCAGCAGGTGGGTTAAATGGAAACTTTCAATAAGGGATGGAAAGGAACCACGTAGCGTTCTATGTTCATGGAGGTGGTGTGAAGTTCGTAGTGCCTAATGTGGGCAGAGAGATGTCGATGAAGAGTCAAGAAAGAACTATCAAAAGCGCTAAACTAGTTTCATCTGGAGGAAACCGTTTAAATCGGTCAGAGACAAAGATGATTCCAACGAGCCAAATAATTTGCTTAGGGAAGGGCGACGATGAAAAGTAGGAAGTGATGATGTTGAAAGTTGATGATAAACGTCAGAGAAGTGTGGATCCCACACCGTTTTGGCAACGGTGTTGTTATTGGTTAATGGACTGCAAGGAAGAAAGGTGAAGTGAAGTGCAGTTGGAAGGATAAGG
>LUCM01006757.1:0-11694 GCA_008360955.1 Fasciolopsis buskii
GTAACTCCTGGTGATATAGTTTTATCCAAATAATTGGAAGAGCTTCAGATGGCGATCATGACTGGCTTTGAGCATTGAGTTTAAGGCAATGCACTTTAGGTTGACCAACCGATTGTCTGTTTGAAGGGGGATTTGCTGGCCTATATCCTAATGCTTTTGAAAGGCGTCATCTTCGCCATGTTTTAAGAGCAACCGATCAGCATACCAATCAAAGTTTATTTACGGCATTCATGCACTATGGAATAGGACTGGCAATGAGACATCAGGCACGGGATTTCGAATTGAACGCACGTCGTTCACTTTCATTATTTAGGAACTCACAAGTGATCGAAACCCAATTCTTGAAACCTATGTGTCTCACCATAAAATTGAAGAAACTAGAGTACAAAGATATTAGCATTTTTTGGCAATGCGTATCCCCCATACCATGACGGATTTAATTTACGAGGGTCACAATCGTAATAATTCAGATTCAGCTTTAGTCGGGGGTGACGTCATAACACATGCATTATAGACAGATTGCTTCGGCTGGCCATCTACATTTACAGTGGTTATCACGGTAACTCCGTCGAACCAGATGATCACTCTTGAACGGTATGCAGTGCATGAAGTGCTTTTAATGGCACCACCATTCCTCATATGCCTTCCCTCTATCCTCGCCATCATTTTATCCTGGACTTCACACTTTAATAAACTGCTCACGCAGAACTATTAGCCTCTTTGGTTACGAAACCAGCTGATGTAATTTGAATAGAATTCAGGTGATTGTTCTCGAGGGGTTGTGAAATGGTACAATGCAGCTAGCTTGAAACACCGCATAGCTCTCAAGTTCGCACATTGTATTTTGAAGAATGCAACTTCTGGCTTGGTTGTTATTCGTCCGAAGTAAAGGAAATTACCCAAAACTAGCTTAGTCATGGAAGATGTGATTTACTCTCAAATGATATTCTTGCACATTTATCGGGCACTGGCCAACGCTAATGTCTCAAACAGGAGCTTGGGTTTTTGCATCAGGTGCCCAAAAATCTACCCAAACATGTCCGAATGCAAAGGGTTGCAATCGTGGAAGCTACTTTGAACATGTATTTGACCCATGATCTCAGTTCCAAAGGCTGCAAGCTCGAGAGTTCCACTTCCCACGGCCTACCACCACACAAAATCCCGTGCACGTAGCACGAAGACTTAAGAATTTGAGGCGAAAACTGAGACGTTTTCGTCCTCCTGGCAGCACAAACACCGGCCGTAATTCCAGCATGCATTATAGCATTTTTAGATTTACAACTGCCTCTAATCTCATTTATTGTGATCTCGCTGAGGTAATCCTGAAATGGAACGCATCTTGCATGCGTGTATTTACGCGTTCGTGCTGCTAGAAGCGTCGATTCCTTGTGTCTAAGGCCACAATTTACTGGCAGAGACATGTTGGCTACTTCTGATGACAAGGTCCATATTCATAAGCTTCCGAACATGTCTCGCACAAATCAATAATTTTGATATGATCTCAGGTAACTTCAACGCTTCTGCTTTCAGCCTACGTATGATCCATCCTTATCCATGACACTAACCACGTAAAACGAACAGATATATTTCTTGGTTTGTCATATTCCTGCGACTGTTCCTTTTGATTTCCTGAAATGTAATCACAAACTTTATGAACGGTCCCCAAAGCACCTTTGGTTAGAGTGCCTACTCTGCCAGGGGCCACTATATTCCCTCTTATGACAGAAGCTAAGTATTCTGATTTTAGTGTTCGCTACATTCCAGTAACAATTAACAGAGAGAGAAGAAAAGTCAGTATTCGTGAAAGCACTTCGGTGTGATAATATATATTGAAGCTTTACTTGGTCACGGCAAACAAGTCACATTTCTGAAAAAACACGTTCGTCTTCAAATTTAGGTGTCAGATTTCACCCCCAACTTGAAAACATCAAAGCTCTGTTTTTCATATGCATCTTGCGTCTTTTTGTCAGATCTCTCGTCAAAAAACCACTTTAAGGTTGAGTCAAAAAGTTGTGTTGAAATGAAATGCTATAGTGAGAAACTGAGAGAGACAATACAGCAGATGCACTTGTGTGGCGTGGTAACCGACTACACTGATGACTGAACAATGGATTGGTGTCAAATCCACACAGGCCTACCCAAACTCCCCTCAAGCTGCTGGTCAGTGATTGCTGAAGCCAGCTGTCTTCTAAGGCTTACTACGTTGGAGTGAATTAGGTGGAGTTCACCACTCTGAAGTAAAACTTAAATTAAACGTCAGTCTTAAACTTCAGTTTAATTTTTGCTTAGCTCAAAATTGAAGTAGTGTAGATCCCTTAAGCTTTTATTCTTCTGTTATGTTAATACCAGTTCACTCCCTTCATTATTCGCTGACAGAGTAAAACTTGTCAAAAGCTCCCCCCCTTAAAAATACTCGAAGATTCTGCCACCCCATTTATGAACATTTCGTGGGATGCGTTGTTTCTCTGGTTAGATTCAGCACTTATAAACTGTCATGCACCGAACCAAGTGCAATGGATTGTCCATTTGGCCCGACTGCCTACGATGAGGATTGCGGTCAATTCCTGCTCGTTGTTAGAAGTAAGTTAGTGACAATCAGCACAGAGTATTTCCTTTTTTTAATCTAACCAGTATTACAGGGATGCAAACGTAGATATCAAATTAACCAGAGCTGTTCATTACAGACCACAAAAAACCAGAAAAATTGGGATCCGTGACCAGTGAGGAGGAACGGCAAAGGTAGATAAATCACGCAGCACAATAACGTATTGAGAAAGTAGAATGAAATTCAAAGTCCGCGATTCGCTGCTATCAGCAGTGATAAACTCGAGTGATTTTTGCGTGTTGTCTCACAGTACTTTGGCAAATAGTCTTGATATTTCGTCTTGATTTTCGCCGGAACGAAATAAAAGTTGAAAAGTTCACAAGTTTATCATCTGCGTCATTTTTCGTCCAACATTTCTCTACGTGTTTTTCAAGTAATTCAAAGTCAGGGACTTAGATTTTTATAATTGATTGATCACAGTCACTCCCTCTAGCAGCTTCAGTGGGTAGTTTAAGTTCTCATGCGATTAGTTGGTCTGCGGTAGCCAAACGAATAAGGTCGTGACGTTTGAACGTGAAGGTCGCGGGTTCGAGTCCTCCCACCGCCGGTCAACTTCCCCACCTGGCAGTCCTCTACTGGCCGCGGCCCCCTTCCTGGAAATTGACGTACATTGTTACTTCACTAGTAAAGGAAGTAAAAGATGGAAGGTAAAAGATAGTTCAGGTCAAAGCTCATTGGTTAGCTGGCTGCATTTTCCTATTCTTTGTCCCTTCTTTGATCTTATTCTTTAACGATACCTTCACTGGCCTCTGAACTTACCACGAAAATCAGACCATTTCCGATCTGTTCCACTACCTAAGTTAGGGGTCTTAGTACAGCTGTATCCTCAGGGATTTTGACCGTTCAGACTCCTGCTCCGTTTGTCATTCACCCATTGCCGTTCAGCTTTGTCATCCTTACCTTAGTTCTGGACCACCCCAAACCCGTTCCATATCACAAAGGTGGCCATAGAACAGATCTCGCGGGCTCTTTTGCACCGATTAAAGTTCGATGTGGGCGTACGGTATCCTCTTGGATGATTAAATTTAATCTTTCTAACAAGTAACCTGTCTTGGTTTTGCCCGTATCCGTGACCCTATCTCTCCAGAATTTTTTTCTACCGACATTTGATACCCAGCCAGCACGAATAGGGACAACGTAAGAAAAAAATAATTTTGTCAGATTTCGTCTTGGTGGGATTTCGTTGAACGATGATCGGTTGAGCTGAAGTTTCAGTCAGCATGTATATACTCCCTAAAATCAACAGCGAGCCAAAAGCAGGACGTTAGTCGGATTCTGACCTGTTGGTGTTTTGTCACAATGACTGGCTCTGTGTTTCTGTTCTGTGACAACTGACTGCATTCTGTGAAGACGATACGTTGACGTTGACAGTAGTGACCAGTTAATTCCTTCGGGTCATAAGATGCCGAGTGTAGGAACAGTGCGATTTTGAGGGCTGAAGCCTAGGCTGACAGAAAGATACTATCGTTTCACTGCCTTGAAGAGATAAACGCAAAGTTCATTTGTCAAAGTACTATTGTGACAGTATAACGAAGAACAAAAATGGGGTAACTTTAAGATGACGTCAACTTCATTAGTGATCAGGCATCAACAATTTAATTTGAGCCTTTTTTCTAAAATTAATGAGATATTCTGTGTTATTGCTGCAGATATCATCACGTCAGCCGAAATAGTCAGCACTGGTTTGTATGATTACCCGTACTTTGCCCATTCCAATGGTCTATCCTGTCTTTCCACTTTAAACTCATCATTTTTATGGATCCGGACCGTTCTTTGTACAAAAGTCTACAGGACAAGCCTCCGTGGGTAGAATGCCGGCGGTTTCATTTATGCAGTATGCACCGTCCCGATATCAGAGCAGGTGTTAGCTGCACGACGGTGAAACTTATTAGGTCCACTCAGATAAGCTAACTCATCTTCATCTGACGCTGTCAGCAACTTGCCAAAACCGTGACAAGAAGCACGATAAATGAATGTCAACTTACGTAGCAAGGTTCACTGAAATACAGCGCTTTAACGACAGGGGACATTTTTGGCGCACTTTGTACCAAGAGTGTGTTTTACCGAGGAAAACTTGACTTGTTGATACTAACTTTGAATGTCCACTTTAAAGAACACAGAGCACAATGTGGAAGTTCATCCAGTACCATTGGTTCAGGGTATGACCACGGGAATAGCTTTGTGGTAACGCCATCGTGTTGGTCACTTTTCCAATCAGAGAAAATCGCCGGTTTCACTAAAAGATACCTTGTAACTGCGAATGGAAGCATGCAACAAAGAATTCTTAGAAGACGTCCAGAAGGTGACCCCGAACATATCTTCTTTCGGATTTTGAATCCACGGTTAACGAAAAACCCCTAACTGATAGAATAGAGAAGGTAGTAACCAGATGAGAGCAGTTTCGCTCACGTCGTGGTGCTGCAATAGCGCCGATACGGCAATACACGAGATGGCAATCCACATCAGAAAGTGCTTAGTGGTCGTAGCGATTAGAAAGTGAAGCATCTCAAAAAATATAGCACTTGCGGAAACGAGCAGACCTCGTGTGCCGTAAAAAAATCCTAACCAAAAAATGTCACCAAACTTAGATCAAGCTTCAAAACAGTCCTTATGGAAAATGACGATCGAGAATAATGCATCTCCTCCGAAAGACCGATGCCACCACAACTTCTCGCCCCGATTTAAAATAATAGTCATCTAGTAATCATCAGAAAACATTCAAACCGCAAGAATGTCAACTTACTCAGAAGTCGACTGCAGTATCTGTGACTGACTTGTGAACAGATACATTACAGTACTTTCATTGTTCACTTATAATTCTGCATAGTCGCGTGACTGCGTGTTCATTCTCTAATAAGTTCATGCATCCATTCAATAGGATTTTCCATTCCCTGGTTGTTCCGCACGATTATTTGTCAATTAGCTCACAACCATCATATTTAACGTCGCTAACGGAAATTCAGTGGTGCCTTGAAGCAAATTTGAACCATTGGATACTGACGGCGCTTCCAAAAATATGACGATTAATTTGAACGCTTTGAAATCTAGTGTCTAACTGAAAATTACTTCGGTCACTAAACGGAGACGGGATTCTTTTTCGCATTTTACTGGAAAGATGCTTATGCTGTAGTGAAAACCCGACAAACTTGTCACACGCAAACTCTGAATCCCTAATTAAGCGACAATTCGAATCCGTAAATAATGTCCTCGTGGAAAGAACTAAATTCAGTTCTCTTGTTCGATCTGAAAATCATTTTGTGTGCAATCATTTAATTTAATTACAGACAGATTGGAAAACGTAATTGTGACCCTCAGTTAAGGAACTAATTGCGTGGTCGTCTGACAGCAGAAATCAATCGTCCGGATTCGCGGTAGGAGTTACTGATTCAAACAGACCAAAATTTTCAGCATTTTGTGAGCAATATCAAAATGTAAAGTTTGTCACGTTTGTCAGCGAACCGGCCCTTTATTTTTCGCCCAAGTATCAAGAGGGAAAGGTCAAAAACCATGTAAAAAAGTAATGTTACCTAATCATCAATTGAATAACCTGAAAAGACAACAACTCACTGGACGCCGAGATTTTCAGTTTTTCAGTCTCGGAAAGTGTCGTTTATGAAGGCCAGCTACATTCACAGGCGATCCGCCGGTTTTTCTTGTACTTAAGTAGGTCACGTTAAAATGTTTATAGAAGTAGTTCAACTTACAAAATGACATTCACTACACAGATCGCAGACTGTTTTTATTCACTTTTATTATCTGCTTTATCTCAGAATACCGCACGTATGACACATGCATCATTGACTATTATTGTTGGCAATGTGGAATCCATCATTTTAAGAACAGACCTGATTAGATATTTCTCTGTAACAAAAATTCTTCCAACCAACGTTATTCTTCGGGTTATCATTGGAGATACTATTCCATTTCTTGACTCTTATGCCGCGCGTATTCATTCCATCGAATCTGCCATTTTTTCGTTTTCTATTCTGAATTGGGTTCAAAAGTTATTTGTCAGTTACAAGTTGGTGTTCGTTTCATGACTTCGTCATTTGGCTGCTGCTACTTGCAACAACTTGATTTGAAATGCTTGAAAGCGTCAAGTGGCACGAAACTTCCTGAAGTCGAACTTGAAGTATCAAGTGATCCAATATTCTTAAACACTGAATGATTTCCTTTGGTTTGTAGAAACCACTTCTCTAAGTATCCCAATCGTCACCGTGGCTCGATAGTGCTTCAGCCAGGATAACTGTTGGTTTGTTCCACAACCTAAAGGACTTTACGGGAAATAAGTTGGATTTACGGTCGGTTGTAGATTTTGGAATTAGAAACTGGCGCCGACGATGGAGTGGAGCTTAATAGGTCCCGGACAAGGTAAGGTGAGTCGATAGTGAAATTCAAACAGGAAACACAGTTTGAGTTTTATGAGTCCAAGCCCTTGTGAATCAAGACTGATTACGGTTTATTAATCTCTGCATCTGACACTAGAAGAAAATCCTATTGCGCGTTTGGAGAGCAGTTTCAGACATAGGCGAATGTTCTTTGTGATGTTGAAGGAAACTGGTGGTAACATCCCACAGGTGGCTTTGTGTTAGATTTATAGGTTATCGATTTGCATGAGCAGAAATGTCCTAGAGATAATTCCGATGGTTCTTCGGCCTTCTGCAGCCTGAAGCTGTGTGCGCTCAAAAGCCTGAGGCTGTATGAGTAGTGGAGACGAAAGCCCAGAACCGAAAGGTCGTGAAGAGTAGGTCTATCGTTGGCTAGATGGGTTACAAAAAGGACCTTTCTATCTTTATCTTTTATCTTCGTTTAATAAAAGAGTAACAATGTACATCACTTGTTTGGAGGGTGGCGGTGGCCAACAGAGGGTTACCAAGTGGAGAAGTTGACCGGCGTTGGGAGGATTCGAACCCGCTACTTTCATGTCCCAACACCACGAACTTATCTGCTTGAAATCAAAGGGTTGAACAGGAGCTTTTATTCTCCAGGGAATCCCATACCTCAGGTTTGTCAACACTGATCAAGACGTTCTAGATCGTTTGGTATGTTCCAAACAGATAGCAAGATAGCTTGAGACTGGACGTAATAGGGAATCCGATTTCATCGGGATATCCGAAAAAGTTGCTATATTATAGTATTATAAGTACGTCGATAGTTTTAAGTAACAACAACAGTGGACCTAAAACGCTGCCTCGTATGACTCCAATTGTGGTAGGTGGCGGGTCGTGAGTTGTGGCCATTCGCCGAGACTATTTGGGATCGGTTAGTCAAGCAGAATGAAAATCACATCCCGTGGGGTTGTTATTCCATAGGAAGAGGGTTCAGTAAGAGGACATGTACGCGGTATCCCATGGAACTCCTTTATTAAGTCGAAAACATGTTGCCAAGCCATGTGTCCTCAGTTGCGGTGCGTGAAAACAATTTGAGAAAATTAAATTGGCAGGTAGTACAAAGTTACGTTTGGATGAAACGGTGCTAGCCATTATTAGTAGCGTTTTAGCTATGTAAACAATTTGCCACTGGTTTTATTAACTTTCCGTAGAGTTTGCAGAAGTATGGTTAGTGGAGCGATAATTACAGGGGCCGCATAGTGATTCATTTTAACGGTAGGGGAGCCACGGTGGAAGCTTTCCAATGTTAGAGAATGAAATCAAATCTTAGGAAAAATTGAATATACTTGGCAGCTTGGCGGAGAGAGCAATAATCATACTTTGTTGGTTGGATAAGATCAAGGAATGGTGAGAAAGATTTACGTGTCATATGTATAAAGAAGAAAGATCAGAACTATTCAGCGATTGCAATAAGAATGTGATTTCGATGTTACTAACTAGGCGTTCGGTATTTTTGAAAATTAGGGTGATTGGTGATTCAAACGGAAAAAATTCGTTGGAAAGCGTTGTCGAGTTTCTTCAAAATTTGGTGTTCTTGCTTTAGAGGAGTATCAACGAACGTTCGCAGCTTAGTCCGTGAGAGACAACATGGTTGCATGTCGAAGGAGACGGCGTGGAATTTCAAATGGGCCGCATGTTGTCTATGATATCTCATCCGCTTTCATTCTATGGTTGATATGTATCGTTTTCGTTGTATCAATGATCGGCAGACTTCGTTTAATGTAGTTGGTGCATACTGATCAGCCGTCAGGCGCCGATGCACTGTCAAGAATGAAATGCGCCAATTCAGTGCACGGTGCATGACAATTACCTTGGTCCGGTCAGCTGTCGATGTCCATTCTGGGAGCGTGAATGAGCAATTTTTGGGATGACGAACCTGCGTACTACTGTATAATCGTCTTGCATCCACCGCAAGGGAGTTGCAAACAACGGATCCCGCAGACACTTTAGATAAATTCAATCTGACAGTTATTTCCCATCTGTACCCTTTCTGCTTGCAGATTTAACACTTTGAGTCCAGAAATTAATTTGTGCACTCTGTTTATCGTCCTTCGACAGTCGGGCTTACTGTGAACACTTTTGCCCAATATCTTTCAGTACATGAAACCGATAAAATATAAATCGTGCTTTGGGATACGTTCTTTTGAATGTACCCTACCGCGCCGTACTACGGTCACCAGTCACAGTTGGAGCATTAACGGTTGCGCGTAAAACCACTCGCATTTTACTTATGGCACGTATAGAACCATACTAATCTCATTTGGAGACACTCCGTAAAAAATGGCATACCAAGCCTGCTTTCATCTATGAGCATAAAATGTCTTCGGATATAAAACCATCAATTAACCTAATGAGTGGTGTCCGCCGTGATCACTTCGGCGTATTCATACACAAGCGTCAATGCAAAAAGCGGAACGAAAAGCATGTACCCTTCTACGTCGTCCTTCAGGATGCACATATTGGACTAACCTCTTACTAGCTGCTTCACTCAACTACGTTATTCCCTACATCCAGCCGGCGAGTTCCGGTGCTGTAATCATTTGCATCAGGGATCTTAAAGAAACTGATGAACTTTGCACCCTCGTAGTATCAGATTTATCCCTGATTTCGGAAAGTTTGCATCACTTCGGACAGTTGCTCTTTCTTTTCTACCGTTGACCTACTATTTCGTACGTATAATGGAGGACCAATTAATTATGTTTGATGGTTGTGGGGTTTACAGTATTTAGAGACCTTGTGACGAATGCCCACCCCACGAGGATTCACAAAAGCTGACCACTTCGTATCACAAAGTCTGTGAAGATAATTTTGGCAAATCAAAACCTACCTGGTACCGGGCTTCGAGTCACAACCATTGTCAACATAAGATGTAACGCTATAATAAAGAAATGACTTAGAAAATTGCACCCACATCGGTGCGCAGCCAACGTGCTGCTGCTGTAAAAACGCAAAACAACTGAAACTTACGCTTTTGAAAAGTGCACATTTCATCCCATCTCTCTGCTTCCAGCGGTGAGAGGAAGGACCATCGGAAGAACGTGGTTTCGGTTGCGACATTCGAAGCAATCGATTTTCAGCAAATTTCTGGGTAATCGTGACTCATCACTTAACCAAAGGTTTTGAAATACTATTGACAAAATTTAGGTTGATTTCTCAGTCAGCAACACTAAGTGCCTGTAGTATGGCACACTGTGTGTTAGTACAAAGAAAACGTCAAGGATCGATAAGCCAGTCCTAGTCCATAGTGCATGAATGCCGTAAATAAACTTTGATTGGTATGCTGATCGGTTGCTCTTAAAACATGGCGAAGATGACGCCTTTCAAAAGCATTAGGATATAGGCCAGCAAATCCCCCTTCAAACAGACAATCGGTTGGTCAACCTAAAGTGCATTGCCTTAAACTCAATGTCAAAGCCAGTCATGATCGCCATTCTGTAAGCTCTCCTATTGAATTTGGATAAAACTATATCACCAGGAGTTACAATGCCCACTGCTATTTCATCTTTAGCAGCACTTGGCTTGCCCAAAACCACCGATCAGACGAAGCAGTTCTATGTCCACTTACAGCAAATAGCTGAACTACTTGCTTTCAAGTTTAAAGCACCGCTACGCTAATCTTCCTGTAGAGTAAAACTCTAGAGTATTCGCTGCAAAAGATGAATGCAGGCCGGTAGACATTAGTGAATTAGCACAGTGGAATCACCACCGAACATTCAACCGCACTGGCAACCGTGGACTATGACGTAACTACAGCGGCCTCACCGACCCAGCTGGCAAGAGACAGTCGCCTGATTACTTCTCATCCGACCGCAGACCTCAAAGCTTAAGTAAGCCACGCCACCAATTCCCACGATATCCAGGAGGTTCCCTCAGGCCATCCTGAAAACCGCGCTCCATATTCATCAGTCGGGAACACTCAGCTGACGTATCTTAAGCAAAACCACTAACCATCAGATCTCAGAATCTTCATCTATGTGCACTCCTGCCTTACCCGCCCGTTCCCCAGTATGAGCACGAACGGTCAATTCCTCGCATTTTGACGCCCGAAATGTGACCGGCTGTAGTACCACAGATGTTGATTCTGCTCCTTTAACTTCAGCTTCTTAAAACACTGAGATAAATGAACAAATCAAACGAAGTTAACATACACTTGACGAAAACCGATAAAAGCACCACATGCAACAGGTTCAATGGTAGATGAAATTCATACAAGAGATTACACTCAGGATTCGGGAAGTTATGCTGCCGGACTCGGGAAATTTCTACTGGCGTCAAACTAATCTGCACCCGTCAGTTTTCACGGACCTCAAAAATGCCAGAAATTCTGGCAGAAAACGAAATTACTGATCATTTACTACTAATTTTAGAAAACTCTGTAGCATGTGGCATTGCTACAAAAATTGGCAATGCCAAAATTTATGGCATTCATTGATGACAACATTGATCGCTGGTGGTTAATAAACTGGCCGCGCTCATCAAGATAGCGGGTGCCAGGTGAGAAGAATCAAGGAGCTCAAGAACAGAAAAGAATATAGATGTCTTTGCATTTAGCTTTTTGGCATGTTCACAACAATGCAACAACGATTACGAGTGCACAAAGAAAAATACAATACAACCAATATATGGTTTCAATTCACATTGTACATACAAATACATGCACACAGACCGCTGCCCCAGTTTAAAATATAAGAAAGGAAA
>LUCM01006758.1:0-63707 GCA_008360955.1 Fasciolopsis buskii
ACTGTAGATATCAAAGATTGCGTTGTCAGTCTCTGTGACAAGTTTGACAATGCCACTGAGCAGGGGTTCAAAAGAGAACCGGAGAGATTCGAGTGTAAAGGATTTCTGAAGAATAATATTAATAAAGTTTACGGATGTGAACTCGGATTCGATTTGTTTGCTTCGAGGAATCGAAATCTCACCTAGAGTGTACGCTGGATCTTAACAGGAGTACAATGATCACTACTTGAAATAAGGGCACACAGTTTCAGGGAAAATAAATCATGGAGGTTGGTAATAACCCTGTCTAAAATGGAGCGGACTCTGGTGGGAGAAACGCAGAAGTCGGTCAAATCAAACCCAGCCAGTGGTAGGGTAGATGCATGATTGAAATTACCCACAACAATATGCACATTATCCTCAAGAAGAGGAAGAATGAGTGCTAGAAAAGAGTCGAAAACAGGTGCGATATTTTGTTGCGAGCTAAAGGGGGCAATATATAGGTTCGCCGTGTTTGTACTTGTTTGGTGAGAAAACCTAGGATGACACTGAGTCACTTGAAAGTCAATTCCGTCTAGCGAATACGTATAAACAACTTCGTGCTTGTCACACCAGAAGAATTTCATGCATGTTGCCACAGCGCCTCCAGTCTTCTTGTCCGAAACTCTGTCCTATGGATGAAGTCTGAAGCTGTCTATCGACACGAGTGAATCAGCAATATCCGGGTTCAGCCACGATTCTTGTAAGTGTATGACTTACGTGTGAACATGGATCGGTGATTGAAGTGCGAGGGACAGACCCGACAGTTTCGTAAACAGAGAACTAATGTTGGTACACAACAATGACGGAATGGACATCTTGGCCGGAAGGGTGCATTTAAGAGCGGCCTGTCTGCATGGCTGCATGGCTGCCTGCCTGCCAATCTGACTGACTGATTGACTGACTGCCATCATGAGTGCCTCTTTTAAATGGACGAGAAGATAAATGAAAAGCAGCGATGCTTGATGCCAGTTGTTGAGAAACAAAACGGCTTTTAAACAACAGTCATTCCGCTCGATTGTAGTGGCGAACGGAGACCATAGTCGACCAAATATGCGACTATAATACGACGAAACAAGGATTAGAGAAGTGAATCGCATCCAGTCAAAGGGCGTGTCAAGCCAACGGAACAGTTGCGCAAGCAAACCAACCGCGGAACAAGTCAACTGGCTAGTGGAAATTCCAATTGGCGTAAGTAATCATGACTCCTCACGGGACGGGTCCATTCAAACACCAGTTTGCGTGTGCGCGTGAGTGCATGCATGTGTGCAATCGTGCTCTGATGGATTATTTCAACGGACATGCAGTGCGAGTCAGGTCGAAAATAGCGCGTACACGTCAGTAGTGCGAATGTCAATAGTTGCAATTCGGCCAGTGAAGATAAGTTAATCAGGCACAGAGAATAAAGATTGCTCGCCGTAGGGCGGAATGCATAGTTCAGATGCGCTAATTCTGTTTTGAATCTACACAGCATGAATAATCGAATGATTGAAATTCTGAAAGGATAAACTCGAAAGACACGACCGATCGAACAGTCACACTGTCGAGCATTGACTACATCAATAACAATTATAATAACATTCGTCACGACAACAGATGCAACAGCGACATTAGTAACAACAATAAAAATAATAAGAATAAGAATATAAGGGTATGAGAAAAACAATTAGTAGTAACACTCTTTCGGGTGATGAGAATCGAGCAGATGATAGGATGATCTATGTACAACTACATGAGAAGAGAAAGAACTGAACCGAATTGTCTCACTCGACCAACATTAAGCTGCGCTTCCATTCTCCTTTCCGTTCTCCTTCTCGTTTCCGATTCTGATTCCAATTCCGATTCCACTTCCGTCTTTACCCGCACCCCATCTATCCTCACAGATCTATTCACACCGACAAACGTGAAGGTGAGAACCCGAGCGAACCGGATCGACATCGAATGGGACAGACAACATGGATGCGTCGATGTCGAGTACAATGTGGCTATCATGGACGAGAACGC
This sequence comes from Fasciolopsis buskii, assembly GCA_008360955.1. NCBI lineage: Eukaryota > Metazoa > Platyhelminthes > Trematoda > Plagiorchiida > Fasciolidae > Fasciolopsis > Fasciolopsis buskii. Next base: position 2,023 of record LUCM01006758.1, read on the forward strand.
GAACACCGAACTGATACGTGAAACGTGGCAAACCACGAACGGGACAATGGAGACGACAAAACTCAAATCGTGTCACCAATACAAACTCCTAATACAACCGATCGTTTCCAAATCCTCACAACTCGTGATCAACTCATATTCGACAAAATTCAAAAGTGAGTCACACCAGCCACACCAACTTTCGGACTTCTCATTTCACAATCTGTCTTTCTCCCGGTTTGCCTAAATCCGTGTTCGCATCAGTTGTTCAGCATTTGTGTCAAGTTTCAATGTCATCCCTACAGATGGCTTTGGTTGATTTTACTGACCTCTAATTCAGAAAGCCTAGTGACTAGCATCTGCCTGTGTCTCTTTTGAACCCCTGCTCAGTGGCATTGTCAAACTTGTCACAGAGACTGACAACGCAATCTTTGATATCTACAGTACCTTAGAAACAATATTCTTCTCAAATGGTCGTATCTCCATCCAGAAACTGAAATCTCCAAAAAGATGAATTGAGCGCTTCCAAAAACGTGCGGTATTTTTCGATCCTAATAAACGCCGAAATCAAACGCATCGACAATACATTCGCCAGTCAACTCCTGAGTGGTAACATTAGTCGATTCTTATGACAATGCATTAGATTGTTGTATGGGAAGCCAAAGAAACATACGAAATGTCCTGCGAATGTCGACAGCATCAATCATGCTTTCATCCATCCCACCACTTATACCCCGGTCATATTTGGACAGGGTGATCATATGACAGTCACGTTTCTCTAGGGAATAGGTGCTCGACCTTCTGCAAACCGCTAAAATTACCACAGGGGTAGATCCTGACAGTCTGGCCTCAGCTCTTTCGAGGCATGATGCTGTGGCTGTCACGGATGCATTCACTTTTCTCATTAATTCATCATTAATCTCGTCTCCTATCACGGACTGTTGGAGACCCATCATTATTATCCCCATCCCAAAATCTAGCAGTTCTACCGCTTTAGCAAAACACTTTCGCCCACCGACTTAACATCACCGGGTCTTAAAGTGACGGAGCGTGTTATGCTCTGCTTAAGCGCCTGTGTTTTTCCATGTATTCTCCCGACCACCCGTTTCAGTTTGCCTATAAATCTAACAGGCCCACTTTGGACACTGTCGCCTCCCCCATTCACCACATTTGTAAGTCCCTAAACGAAACGATGGAATCTGTGCGTTGCGGCTTTTCTAGACGATTCGTTGGCATTCGCTTCGGTCCCACAGTCTCTCATACTTTATATATTGGAAACATTTGGTTGTTCCACACCATTATTCACATGGCTGTCTGATTACCTTACTAACCGAACCCAATGCATACGAATGGATGGTAAAACTTCAAAGCCGTTGATTAACAACTCAGGAGTGCTTCAGGGTGCTGTTCTTTCACCATTTCTCTTCCCTACTTACATCGGCGACTTATCAACTAGCTCACCCTGTCATCTGTTTCAATATACTAATGATCTGGCCCCCTCTCAAGCCGTTTCCAACAGCAATGATTTTCAAAGTTTTCCCAACAAACTATCTTCCCTTTACGATTTCTCTGCACGAGCTGGTTCAAATCTCAACACATCTGAACTTTTCGAATGTCTGTTCTCACTCTATCTCTGTCCTCTTCTCTCTCGGTCAGCCTACCCATCCGAAACGTCTTTCATCAACTCAAAAACATTTACCAGGGTTGATTCTGTGAAATATCTAGGAGTTACTATTGATAAAATCTGAAGTGGACTTCTTACATTTCTATCTATGTAAAGAATCTTCGACGGTTGTCATTTCAAATCAGGAAGCTTCAACACTACAAGATGAAACAAATCATCATCTCCGGATTTGTACACCAATGTGTTTTTCCAACCCTTCTTTACCGTTCTCCTGTTATTTTTTCGGCTTTACTTAGAAAAGATTTCAAAATTCTTCGCCGGAGGCTGTCAATTATTATTAGCCGTGTGTCGTTCATACCACTAACTGACTTGTCTCTCAGACTATGTGATCAGGACTTAACAGCGCGTGATCAAGTTGCTAACAAAATTTTTTTAGATACCACGCATCCTGTGTCCAATGATCTTTCCAATTGCCGCTCTCATATTTCAACACGATCCACTTTTCGTTCGATACCCTCCAGAATCAATATCTATAAGAACTCCACTGTCCCGTATTTGGCACGAATTTTGACAAACCGTGACCATGTTTTTGCCGAATGTTTGCGTAACCTTTCATGATGTGCCTTCATCATTTCTCTCTTAGGTTTTTCCGCGTTTTTAAGTGTTGAATGATGTTTTTCTCCCTTCTTTTTTGTTTACCGTTGCATGTTTATTCTGAATTTCCTCCTTGTTTTTTATGTTAAATTCTCTATAAGTCATTGCAATATTTATCTGTTTTTTATGTTCAATCATCCTTCGTTGTTGATTTTTTGTTTACGTGCTTCACTCTCTATGATTTTGTCCGTTTTCCTTTGTTTATGCTGTTGTGATGCCTTCAATTAATTTTGCTTTTGGTTACTTTTTCTTATTTTGGTTTTCCTTGGTTTCTGTAATTTGACTTTTTTGTTCTTCATACCTGCCTTTTCAGGTGTCATTCTGATGAATGTCTTTAAATTTCTGGAATATGTGAATGCCTCTGAATTTTCTGTACGCACATAATTATATTCCGATCTTTACCATTTCGTGTTTATTCATCCTTGAAAATTACTTTTTTGTATTCGTAAATAAAGAGTTCACTTTTTAATTAATCTTGTGTGCTTGGTTTACTTTTTGGTATTACTTTTCACATTCTGCTGAATGAACAAAATTTCGTTGGAAACACTGCTGGTTTCGTGGTTATTGCTGTTCGTCCCTTTGCGGTGTCCGGCGCTCTCTTGTCCAAGCATCTTCATATTTATGGCCTGCTTTTTTTACTTTCTCACTAGAATCCCACTCAAACGGATGAGAAGTCGATTTAAGAATTACATGGTGATTCGTCGGGATAGTTCCGTCGGTCAGGTAATGGTAAGTTTCAGTTTGGGAGGTGGTTGTACGGGCGAGTATTGGATGCGCGTACCTGAGGAGCGGAATTAACCGTGAAACCTGCTGGGTATTTACGAATAAATTTTGTTCATCTGTTCTTACGCAAAACCGAAAGCTGAGAAGAAAACCCAGCATTTTTGCTTCTTGTTTCACTTTCTTACTGTTAACTTTGGCTGACAATCGAAAATTCTCCGACCAATCACCATGTGATTCTTAAATCGACTTCTCAAATTGATTGTAAAACTTGCCTTGAGAAAGACTACCCACGGTAGTCGAAACGGTGGCGCATTACATCTACCAACAACGCTGTGTTATTAACATTATATCATTCACAATTCAGAGTCTAATTCGTCTGAACTATTCGTGGGACTGCGCTCTACGTCTGAGGAGCTATTCCTACCAATGATTACTCACATTCGGGTGAATGGCTAGAATGTTGTGAAATTCAATATGTATGCCCATTCTTGTTAAACTATTACCAGTTGTTTATTATGCACTTCTGCTAATAATATTCAAAAATAGCGAGGTCGGAGGACCTGATGTTTATTCGGTGCCTCGCTTGTAGTGAGTAATTTTTCTATTTTGGCCTCCTGATTGGAGCTAGAGTTAATTGAGAAGTCGTGCTTTCTGTCCATCAGCCTTGTTTAGCATCCGTTTCACAATTAGAGTTTATTGATTAGTTGTTCTGATTTGGATCTGATGCGTGCACGGGCTTCAAGCTGCAAGCCCTCTCACTCGCTCAGGTCTTCTGAAGCTTATTTTCTCGACCAATGGGTGTGCTGCTTAGCGTAAGACTTTTCACGTCGAGATGGCCACTCCTGTGACAATCGACAAGCCTGTTTTCGCTTTCAGATTTGGTGGTGGTGGGACATTGATCACATGAATTACTTTACCGTCTTGCCACGCTATACCATGTACCACATCATTTCGGAAGTGTGTCGGACTCACGTCAAACTATTCGGAAATATCATTTGAGTGACTTTTGGGAACCTCGTTTGCCTGGCACGTGATCAAATTCACGTGGATACATTTGTGCGTATGTGTTGTAAGGTGCACTGGTTATCAGTGCATTGCTTTGCAATCCTGTAGCAAATGTAATCTTGAGAAGTCTCATGAAACAGACGCATGCCGTCACGCAATTCCGAATAGTTTAAATAAAAATCCGAGTCACTCTGACGTAATTCGAAACAACACAGGAAATAGTATGATGGCATTTGGTTTCATATCTTCGAGTAAGTTTGTTCCATCGCAAAATTTTTCCTTTTGGTCGGAAAGACATTAGATAATGGAGATTGATTGATTAGCTTGCAGTCTCATTGCAATATCTTTTTAAACGACCGAAAGTCCACCATCTAGGGGGAATTCCAGCCCGCTGTTAGCACCAGACTCCATTTAGTGCGATCTGTAGTTCGCAAGCTAAGAACAAAATGGTAGATAGGATGGGTGTGTGGGTTCAAGACTAACCAAGGTCACATACTTGTAAATGGAAATCATTTGAAAGTTGACGGTACCTGCCAAGCCAAATTTTGTCAGACTGTTTGTGTGCCAGGTAAAAAGCCTTGAATAAATCGTTCCGAAGAATCAACTTCATTTAGACAGATAGCGGATAAGCCAAGAAATGAAACAAATATGCCCTCACACCCCACTGACCGTTCAGTCACAATGTGGCTGCATGTATTATAATGCTGCATATATTAAATACTATGCACTTTGTTTTATAACTTCATAATTCGCTTAAGGTCAACCTCGACCAGCCGACCTCAATGTAACCATCAACGGCTCGCAAGTCCGCATTGCTTGGGCAGATCCCGGAATGTGCGACTCTACCACGAATACGCACAACATCAAAATCGTCAATACGGAGACGGAGAAAATTATGTACTCAGAAATTTGGCAGAACAACTCGGGGATTATCGATTTGAATGTGCAAGAATGTCAACGTTATCGAGTGGAAGTCCAATCTATCCCGCCGGGAACTTCAGTTATCAAAACGATCGAGAGTAAGTTTATTGTTTATCCTGCTTTATTGCGCATTCTGATCGCAACAATCCATGGGCTTGTACAGATCCATCTAACGGCGATCGCTTTGATTTTTTCCGATCTAACAGCCTAGGTGGGTTCCATTTCAAATATGGCTTTAGATTGGAACTGCTGTAAAGTGTCAAATCAAGTTTACCCAGGGTTGGGGAGTGGGGGTGTCGAAGTGAACGAACGTAAATTTCCACCTTTCTCAGTAGCATTGGTCAAGCGTTCGACAATGTGGAATTGGAATAAGGATTTGTTTTTGCTTTTCGTACTCGACTCTTTGGACAAGATTGGTAGAATCTCGTGAACCATTCGCAGCGTGTCCCCTTCCTTTCTTCATCGAAAATCCTCCGACTTCTCTTTTCCAACTCAATCCATTTGTGGTTAATGGTGTGACGGCGAAGCTCCCCTGTTATGATCACTTTTGCTCGAATATATATTATCACTAGCTGCAATTTTGAGCTAGTTGAATTATTTACAGAACTCATTGGGTCCAGTCTAAGGCATCCACAAAACCCGGAGATAATGGGGCGTCATTATTTCTAACAGTGAAAAAATTAGTTGAAGTGCATACCTCAACAATGTTCGGGACTAACGTGCTTGCCAAACAGCCACTAATTCCTCATGATGGAACTCTTTTGGCTTCCACTATCCCATGCGTTGTCAAGCCTTCATTTATTCTGGGCACTGAGTTATTCCGTCGCTCTCTCTTCATTATAAAGATGTACAACAAATCTTACCAATAATGGGGATTATTCAACTCCCGGAATGTTCAGTTGGTACACTCCTTCAACGGTACCCTGGAGCCACAGAACAAAACTGAGGTGTGAAAGTTAGGCAGCTAGTCAATGTTATTTATTTATTAACACGTTTCTCCGTTTGCCGGTCAGCTAAAACTGGATTGTTGCCTTACCACCTGAAACACACGAAACTTAAATAGTTCAAAAAATGCCACAATGGCACACAACTATCCTCAAATGTTTCCGTAAACGCACCTCATGTTAAGTTTCAAGAGGTTAGAGGATGGCATTAGGAAATGAGCTCACCCGGCAGATAGCATGTGAGTATAGATTAACTGCGATAACTGTTCGCTCGTGTGTGAACAGAGTGAACATAAATGCACTGTACAGATTCGACGTGAACAGGGTTAAATTATTTGTGTGATTGTGGTTTTGGAGGCCTAGAGATAGAAAGACAAAGGATTGTTGTGGCAGAGGAAACATACTTATAATATCAGTGCCTAAACACACGGAATCGAGTAATATAAAGTTAGGGTAATGGAAAATGAAGTGGCACGAACCTGAATCCAGTCACGTCAGCTAACCATGAGACAAACTTTCTTAGCTCCCTGCCAAATAGGTCACAATTTTTAACCTCATTCTTTACTGATCACCCTCCTCTCGGATATACCATATCGCTCGGGATGTATACCCTTGGAGTCTTCTCAATTATCACTCTGTTTTGGGCTTGACTGCACGTAGAAAGCAGCTCGGTAAGAGTTGTCCTCTTTTTTGAGTCTTGCCTAGTGGTGGCCTGCGAAATTTCTGGAGACAAAGTTCAGATCCTACACGGTTACTTATTTCCCCTGACCTCCTGTTGTACCTGACAGTTGGCACTAAATGCACGCTACTCAACCGTATAGCACGGTAAACAAGCAGTAATAAGTAGTATAATGCAGCCCGCTAGGATGCGGTGTAACTCGGATTGCGCCGCTAATCACCAAACTCAGAGGCTAAACGGGCGAGCAGGTGAGTCAAAAACACTCGCACGACCAAATGTAGATTGATAACCTGCTACACGTACGTACTGAACTGCTGATGACAATTGGTCCTAGTGATCAATCAGTGTAAAGAGCTCTCAATACTCTTGTGACTAACGGCAAAACGATGAATTGGCGACGAAATAAGTAACTCTAGAAGTACTCTGCAAAACGTTTGGTCTTCGTTGGCCGACAATGTCCCGCTGGTCAGCATCACGGCACTTCAAAATAAAACCCGTAGGTTCGGATTCTACCTCCGCCGGTCAACCTCCGTCATTTGGTTGTGACAACCTCCAGGACAACAAAGCACTTTGTTTTTTCATTACTGCCACGCAAATCAAAGCAGTCCTCGGTTGCCGGAAACTTCACCAGGAATTTCTAAAAGTGTTGGACATCACCGGACTCAAGTACTTCTCCTTGATAGTTCGTGCAACCTGTTACTCACGGTGTGGTTGATATAGTTGTGATCGGATTTGCTGAATGGTATGCTAATCTGATACGAGTTTGTCGACAGAATCCGAATAGGTTCATTAGTTTGGCTTCTGTTCACATACTTTTTACCCTATAAAGATGGATGCAGTTTGTACAGTATATGGACACTATTCCAAACCAAGCGTGCATACGTTTTGCGCTTTTCACTCCGTACAGGTTGAAAAATTTAATTTCCGATCAAAATAATTTTCGTTGTGAGCGTAAATTAACCCCGAAATAATAGATTTTCAGTGGATATGCTTCGAAACACGATAAACGTGCAATGGTGAGCTCTGTTGTTAGTGTTTAAGTTGACGGATGTTCATGAACTGCTCGAATATTTCAGAAGGAGTTCCCTCTGCGAGCAATCACTTGCCGCGCATATGCATGCATCTATTTGAACCTTTTTCAAATACTATTCGATCTGTATGCTTTTTCTCAATTTTCCGTGTTATTTCGAAATGCATTCCGGTGACCCATGTGTTCTCGTACAACCAGTTACGATTTCTTGTTTCTTGGGCTGTATGAGCTGAAGTTTTAGGATTCCGACATAGCCGGCAGAATCCGAGCCTACCCATATGGACTTCCGCAAAGCTTAATCTTACTTGATCCATCAATTTATTGATAATGCCTAAAAGATAACAATAGCGTCAATTTTTTACGGTGACAAAGGGTGCATGCATTTCTGAGGCACTGTATTCCAATAATACTTTGTCAACATAGACGATAAACTACATGCTATTTACCAGTAAAATAAGTAACATGACCAATTAGCACGCAAAAATTACCATCACGATACGTCGAACTCCCCTCTTGTGCCCTGTTTTTGTAGTACCACCTTCCCCGCAAGTCACAAGTTTTCAAAACGGAGTGAACAAAGTGCACCGCATGATTATCGTGGTGAATACAATGTGTCAATCACCTGTTAAGATTGACGCCCTAATTCGCCTACCAAATGGAACTCAGACGAATGTAATGGTTCAGCCAAACGAGCAAGGGCAAGCGGAACTGAGTGGAGTGTGCACAGACTGTGAAATTAGTGTGGTTGGGAAGAACGAGCACGGAATGAGCGTCCAATCCCAAGAAATGCACGTTTCCGGTAAGCAGTCGATCTTTGCAGATTTCATGTTTTCTGCCAGTGATTTTTCCTGTGTCGACGAAAAAGCCTATTGTGATTCTTGCCCGCAAAGCGATGTTATACTCTTTCTCTGTGGCAAAATGTCTGCTGGCCCATGACAGCGGAAAGACCGAGTTAGGTGCTTATATTTTTCTCCCGAACAACGGGGCATACCTAACTATACTGTATGGTAATATGGTATACTGTTCGGTTTCCTTGGTATGGTCGAAAATTATTTTTGGCGTTTTTAAGTGAGGCCAAACGTGATACCATATTCCAATGCGTCCGCGATATCATCCAAAGAAAAAAGTTTATATGGCTACATGGTGCCTTTCGGCAATATGGTGATGAGCAAACAGATAAGAGTTTTTGGGAGAATCCACGGGTCATCCTGGAAAGCACAGAACCGGATGGTCGGCTGTCGTTCGCGAAGGAACCATATACCGCATCTGTCTACCCGCGGTAGTCAACAACAACACTCGTTCCCTACTGGGAAACTTCTCGGGGTTGTCAAACCTTGGTCGGACCCATGAATATTTTTAGCCATGAGCAGCCATATTGGGGGAAACGTGGTTTCACGTGAGCACAAACGATGAAACTACTGAATGCAATGGTTTTACGGGGTTTCGTGAGTATTGCCGCGTTTCACAACAAAAGCAATACGGTGCTGTTCTCACGCATACCATTAATCAGTGGTGCCGAAAAGCCAAATCTATTTTTTACATTTGGGCTAGTACACTGATTTCCCCATTGCTGAAGTCGAACGGAGACGTTTTATTACTTTTCGTCCGAGTATTCTGGCAAATGTCTATGCTTCATCAAAATGTCCTGCCACGAACTTACTGATGCTGTTTCATTAATTTCAATGGATTTGTGCACATTTACTGGGATTTCTATTCTATTCTATTCCATTCTATTTCCTAATGAAGTTACTTCTTTTAAACTTTTATGGCCTGATAAGCACCATCGATTTTTCAACTAAAATAAACGCCTTTCTAAACGCTTTCTTAGTCACCAATAAAAATTATTTTTCACCCAATTTCGCTTCACTATTGGTTTATCCAATCACGGGGCGATCTAGATATTGCCCAAGATGTGTAGTAAACCAACGACACCTTATATAATGCTGTTAATGACAAGTTCACAAGAGACATTCGTTGGCAGAACACCTTGCATTAGATGCAATGGTACAACAAACTGACTTTTTGCACACCCAGGTGCAGATATCTCTGCTTGATATAGTATTGCATCGATTTTTTTTCTTATTTAGGGGCCCTGAAAGGAAAGGGATGAAACAATGGTATCAAGGGAGTTTAATTCCGAATCGTGTCTAGTTCATGCTCGTAGGCACTACAAATTACTTTCCCTTACTGGTCTCGACCAAGTCAACTGAGTTGGCTGACATTCTAGCGAGAATGCAATGTTGTTCGAAATTTAAATTTCTAAGCCCAATGTAAAACTGAAAGCATAAAAATCGATACGCTACAGTCTCACCAGATATTTTGGTAACTATTTCAGCTTATGTAAATATACATTTTAGTAGTAGGAAATTGAATGTCTACATGAAATAATTCATTCAATCTCCTACTACTAAAATGTATCAAGTAATCGAGCTCTGTAGGTCATATCCAAAGCCTTCGTCATACTTAGGCTACCTGCAGAGAAGTCATCTATCAGTAGGGGTCGATCGCTAGCTAACGGACAGTAACCGTGCAAATCAGTGACGGATAGGTGCAACATCATGTGGTGAAGTTCAACAAACCGTTCAGAGCCTGCCCGGTAGCGTAATGGCTAAGGCGTTCGACTCAGAATCGTTCGTCCTTGTTCGGGTTCGCGTGCCAGTTCGGGCGTGGTGGATATGCACTGCTCATGATTCCTAACAAGGATGAAACAGCTGTACAGTGCTTCCATGGTTTCTTAATGTTCGGTTGAGCGATGATATCACATGGTGAATTAGTTTATGTAAATATGTTGAGACTAATGCAGGTTACTTCTTCCCCCATCTCAGACAGATTCGTCACTGAAAAGAATAAGCTTTCAAAAGCAGAAATCACAACACTGAATTACGTGAACAAACGGAACCTTATGAAGTGCATGAACCATCAGGAGACCTGAAGATTCATAAAGAGCTTATGTGGAGGTTCTACTACACACAAGTCTGCTGTCGTGCATACTCATTATCCATTAAGCATATTGGGACCTCGTTGCCCCAGACAGTGAATTTAACAATTCACGCACGACTCCATTTGCGATTTTATCTCAGATATTCTGAATAATTCTCCTAGCCAGACGGCCTTAACCCCAAAGTTCTCAAAAAGTGTACGACAGCCATCTCGCCTATTTTGTTCTACTTGTTTAACCAATAAGTGGAAGATAGGGCCTTCTGACTGCTGGAGAATAGCAATCGTCACCATTGTTCCAAATTCCATTCCACTCTTTGCATTCTGAAATTTGTTGAGATAGTCGTTCTCCCATTGGTGACGTCATTTTTAATCATTTTTGGTCAATATCGTTTTGTTTATTTATCTTCGTAGTCCATCTTTGCATTTGCCGCCTTATTAAGTGGAAAAACAAAGAAGCTACGACGCGCCTTTTTGACTAAACTGAAACTTTTCGTTGTGCTGACAGCAGCAAGGTACTCCTTTCTCTCTCATTCGAGCATTGGATTGATGTCTTATTGCTTGTTAACAATGCATCCCTTTCTCTAGCAACAGTTCTTCTTTTGCGAATTTCACCTCTAATTCATTTCAAGTTGTCCCATTATCATCGTTTCTGTCCATAGATCTTCTATCCCCGTCGACGATAATAAAAACCCCTTGATAACGATACATACGAGGCAGATCTCGTTTTAGTGTGATCATTTCCGACACCTGAAAATGGCATTACAGAACTTCTGGAATGATCTACTACATACAATTTGGCTATTTACAACTGTGATTACGTTCATATTCTATTCTCTTTCTTATGAAAGGCACCAAATACTCTGATTATAAAGACCTCAGGAGTGTAAAATTCACTAATGAGAAGCAGCTGATGTACTAGGAATCGATAAAGTATCCTGGTAAGTGCTTGGGTAGGAGCTGAACTCGGCCACGGTATGTGACCACATCTTCATGAAAGCCAAACATTTATCTTTTTATGTATCGCGTCTCAAGTTCCAATCCCCACTGACACACTTCATCAAGTGCTATGAGTTTTTGTGTATTCTACTCCAATGGTTTTGCTTTTTCCGCGGGATTTTTACAAGTCTGTTGTCGGATGACTTAGAAGTAATTTTCGAATCTCTTAAACACTCCTTCTGCTAGATTCGTGTACACAGACACTACTCTGATCAATTCGTCATTCACCAACACAGTAAGGCTTTCGATAAAATTATTCCATGATTTCACGTGCATTGTGAAAGGTGCTTCCTTTTCCGTCATATTTTTCTATTGTGAACAGATGACTTTCCTGGCATTCCGTTTTTGGTAGGGATTTCAAACAAAAGGAAAGTGTAATTTCTTATTACTATTCCACGTTTTGTGTGTTGGTTATGCTGTTTTTTCACTTTGAGAATGTAATATGTGGTCACTGGAAATCTCATAATCCACCTCTAGGAGGTGCGTATAATATTTACTGATTCGATTTCACCTACAACCCGTGTCCGGCTCTACAATTGGTCGAATAACTGACGAACCCGTTTCATTCTGTTTGCGGCAGCTGATCCCCGTCTCCAAAGACTGAACATTCTACCTCTTATCGCGACCGCGGTGATTGTGGTCGTTTTTGCTGTCTATTCACTCTACATTTACAATCTACAAAAAGATATTGTAAGTTCGATTTTCCGTGCAACTAAGGAAACAAACTTTTTTCCCCACTTGAAAGCATAACATTTGCTGTATTTAATTTTTCGGGTTTTATTAAAATGGACTTGAATTCTTCAATCTACTTAAAGATACCGAAGTAGAAGCAGAGCATGCATACACGGGGATCTGCGTGGCCTGAATTTGGTCTATCAGTCGGACTGGTAATTCCCGTGTGTCATAGGCACCGAAGCATTCGAGAACAGATACACACAAGCCACACAAGAACGCCTCTACCAGGAGGTGGGAGTACTTTTGCTTGAAAGTGTAACGTTAACCATGATCGGTCGTACTAACTAAAGCACGGATGCAAATTACTAACACGCGCTGGAATATTTCCGACCCCGGACTATGCCAATGAATTGAGTAAGGAGACTCTAAAAACTGGAAGTAATATATATATATATAATGCAGTCCTGTGCAGTGCATTGCTATTTGTTAGTTTGCAGTCTTAGGAAATTCGACATGTTCGAGGCGTTCAGTGAGCCGTTGCGAATCATCTCGGCTAACGTAACGGCTACAGCGTTAGACTTACAATCGATCGCACCGGATTAGCGTCCCAGTTCCTGATTGACGGATATTCACTGCTCATGATTCCAAACAAGGACGAAACTGCTGTACATTGCTTCCATGATTTTCATTGATAAGTTTGATGTTGACTCTGCATGACGAATCACTTGAAAAATGACCAAAACTCAGCACCGATTAGAAGAGCCTTCAATCTTTTCACAAATGCAAACACACTGGAATATTATATTCGACGTAACGCTCATAAACCCTTATCGAATTCCATGGCTTACCAAAGTGGGACAATCACTCATAAGTTCCTTTTAATCACCATCTGTTTACCGTTCTGTTAGGTCAGATTCATTCCTTGACCGAACTGAATCGCCGGTTTCAACTCTAGCGTGAAACAGTTAGAAAATTCGGATTCGCTGATTCAACACAAAGGTTGTATGTGCTTTGAGATGTGAACTGTTGGCCTGGCCAAAGTACACAAAGTCATGGCTCGGATTGGGGGCACGACAGCTGTCAAGTGATCCAAAAATTGAAGTGACTAAGCGATATGTTGCGGTTGTGAAACCGTTTTCGGGGTCATACATAATATTCGTTACATTATTTCGGCTCTAAGGCAGCATATTTTTAGAGAAATTAGGTACGGTAGTCTGAAAGTTATCCTTTCGCTGTTTGATAAAATGAAACTTTTGCATTAAGTAGAACTGTCTGAAGCACGAAACTTTACCGGTGATAATAAGATTGCTGTTACCAGGTGGTCAAGAAGAACAAGCGTCTACTATACCGAAGCAATCAGAGATTCGAATTCCAGCTCCGCCTCTGATCTGCCTGGTAGGGGGCGGCAATTCACTGTTGCGCAGCCCTTTATCAAACCAGACCTATTGTGGCCTTACGTGGTCCGGCCGCGCTGCAAAGCCCAGGTTCTGGGTAACTGGTCGCCTTTTAGTGAGCGGTTTTGGGGCCCGATGCTTCCACCGTGTTTGTGCACTAAACATGTAGCAAAAAAGTCCGTACATCACGAAAGTGATCACCGACGAACGGTGACAAAATCCACGATGACTACCATCTGCTGTGTCTGTGCACAATATCAGTAAGCGGCGACAGTGCCCTTCAACGATCTCTGTTACATGCCCAAAGCGTCCACACAACAGTTTAGTTGGCCGTGCACTTGTGTTAAAGGTACTTACCACAACGCACGATGTATAACTTAACCGAAAGTCAGAAATCCGCAGAAATTATTTAGCTGTTGTAAGTTTATTTACAAAAAACGTCTATCAAAGTGTAATTTAACACCATTAAATGCGCTGCCTTTTCCGACTGTCCATGCACCGACTCAACCTTCGATATCGAATCGCGTGGTCACGTGATGCAGTGGGAAATGAGGAATGAACTGTCCGATCCAGACGATTGATACACGCCCGTCCCGGTCAGCAGAATTCATCGTTTATCAAACTCGAGTCGATGGATGAAAATTTGAGCTGATCAACGCAAAAACTCATCAGTCAAGTCGAAAAAATGCCAGACTTCTTTCACGTGTTACAATGAGATTGCTACCTTTCAGCTTATTTCATAACTGTTTTGGCACTGCTTTCCATGCGCTCGTTGTTGTCAATTTTTACACCATGCTGTCTACGATAAGTTTTCATGCAAGCAAACTCTTAATTTGTTTTGATTTTCCATGACTGATGCACCGACTCACCACTCGTAGTTCGAATGAGACGGCGCTTATTGATTTTAACGGCCAAGGGACTATCGTGATTTAATGAAGTCACTCTCCTTATGTACAAAAGAAGAAGGGTGTATGTATATAAATTGTAGCGTCAGGAGCGTGCATGGAGGCTCTTCGTTGATGAGTCCACAGAAGAACTGCAATTCGTGTGTACTATTTGTCATTTGGGCTGAGCCAACCTTAGGAACAAAAGCAGAATGACACCTCTGGTGAGAAATACCAATTCGGGGTGTAGAAGTATAAAGATGTTTGAACAAGAGAGTACCGATTACGCATGATTGGCGAGAGGCAGTAACCGCAAAACCGGTCGTGTGCTTCCGGGTGAATTTCGTTCACGCATTCAGTTACATCTTACTATTTATACATATATATATGTATATATAGAAGCAGGAAGTAGTATCTGATGCGTAAACAAAATTTGCCCGGGAGCACACGACCGGTTTCGTGGTTATTGTCGCTCGTGAGGTATGCGTAGCCGGTGCTCTCTTGTCCAAACATCCACATACTTGTGCACTCCGAATTGATATTTCTCATCAGTTCTTCCGAAGAACTGTTGTCTACTCATCCAGATACGACATGCACTGATTAACGAACGTAACGAAATTCAAACCTCGTTCCTAAGGTTGGGTTAGATCAACTGACAAAGGGGTATCAACGAATCAGTTATTCTTTTATGAAGTCGTAAACGAAAAGCATATATGAGCACTCGGGATGGGATAGGCAAGGAAGTAACTTGATACTCAGGCTGGACGAAAGGGGACTAAGAAAAACGAGATTAGAACTGACTGAATGCAAGCACTGAAGGTTGACGATGGACAGCATTACTGGCATCTCTCAACTGGACCTGTCTTCCGTGTAAACGATCCAGATTAGAAAGAACGCCGTTTTATTTCGAAAAAGAGACGGGAGGGAAAGGCTCACAGATGTGGAGAATGTTAATGTGGGAGAAAAAATTTAGAAAATGCTGGATAGTAGTTGTAAGGGGAAACTACGTAGAGATGCCAAAAGTGCAGGACCACTAGCTTCGCTTTGGTGAGTCATACAAAAGTGAAGCTCAACTGTATCCGGAGGAACAGGGCTGACGGCCCAACGCCTCCGCTGTCGGTCGAACAACACACGGGGTTGGCTTGGGCTGACTGCACGCCAGAAGACAAGCACGGAGTCAGCTGGACACCGTAGGCCGCTGATCGACTAAAAGTGGTTTGATTTTGTTACATGTATGGAGATATGTAGACCATTAAACAGACAATGAATTCGTTAGATCTATATGAACCATTCGATTATGAAAAATAAACGAAATCGCCGTGCTGAGAGCAGAGTTCATATGGTCATTCTTGCTTGATTATGCGCGGTGGGACTGAATCAGAATCGAGACGACCAACTGAAAGAGCTAGAGTTAGCGACCGCGAGAAAGAGTTCAAAACAGAAGTGATGTTCAATTTCGGATTGTAGACGGGCTATATTGCAGACTTCCGAGTGCTTTATAGAAATGGAATAAAGAAATAAACTTGCATTAAATTTGCCAGCAATCTACAAACTGGTTTTCGGCTAAGTTAGCCGGATTATTTCTTCGCCTTCAGAACTCAGAAAAATGACAAAAATCAGTCAGAGGATGAAATCGGGTTTCGGAACAAGAAAGAGACTAAAAATTTGAAAAAAACTGTTAATTTTCAAAGCCTAGAAGAAAAAACAAGCCCGCAGGATTGAGTGAAGAAGAATTTTGCGTCTTTTGATCCCACCATCTAATTGAAAGAAATGTGACAAAATTGATTATCTTCTTCAAGATAGTAAAGTAGCCTAAAAGCGTTCATCTAAATTCGTGCCTAATGCGAATACATAGAATATCTCTAGGAGGCGGAGAGCTAAGCCTATTTTCTAAGTAATAATAATAGACAAAGATGAGAAATAAAAACAGTCACCATGTCTCAGTCTAAATAAATCAACAAGAAAAAAAAGCAGACAGATGTTGCTCAAGGTCACTATTTTATTCTACTGTTCTCAATCGCTTACGTAAAACAATCTGAAAAAGCTGGTGAACGGAAAGTTTGAAGGATAATAGCTCGAAAAACTTCCACATTTACGAAAATGAGATCAAATCCACGAAACATGAATTGATTGTGCCAGTTTCTTTTGCGTGCCTAAAATTAGATCAACGATCGAATAAGCAACGGATTATTGGATGCTGACTGTTTACCACAGGGTTTGAGCAATATTGATTTGCGATTGTTGTTCGCAATGAACGTGCCTCTCGATCAACTTGTATTTCGACCTGGTCTGCAAACGTGAAAATTCGTGCAAAGAACCACTCACCACAAGGGCAATCGAACGAACAGTATGTAGACCTCTCAATCTTCAGTCAAATAATCTATAAAAGATGCTTTATGAAAGAGCCTTATTGCAGCGCCGCAAACATACTCTTTTGGTACTTTGAAGGGGGGGGGTATAATGCTGAAACAAATCGACTAGCCCCAACTATTCAACGATATCCACTAGCGAAATGGGCTTAAGCGCCATCTAGCATATGGAGCCCCAAAGGATCTAGTTTGCTTTAGACTTCCCCAATGAGATTGACCACTCCATGAAAAAAGGTGTTGCACATTTAGGTTAGCCTTAAATTGGACGTTCTCAGTCGCGCAGATTCCATTTCTATGGCGGACTGGGGAATGAGTGTGGGCAGGCATAAATATAACCACTTGACATATTCAACGAAACATCCGTAGAATGAACAGGCGCTCTCACGTTGGATACCTAAGCACATTCAGCAGTGGCCAACAAAATCACTGAAGTAGAATGCCCTCTATAGCGGGCCAGATCGAAATACAGGCTTGTCGATAAGCCCGTGCATCGCGAAGAGCAGTATTGTCAACATATCAATATTACTCAAACCCTGTGGTAAACAGTCAGCATCCAATTATCCGTTGCTTATTCGATCGTTGATCTAATTTTAGGCACGCAAAAGAAACTGGCACAATCAATTCATGTTTCGTGGATTTGATCTCATTTTCGTAACTGGGGTATTTTTACAGGCTGCTGTTCTTCAAACGTTCCGCTCATCAGTTTCTTTTTTTATTGTTTAAGCGACTATCCAATAAGTGCCAGTTTGTTTTGCATAAGCAACTGAGGAGAGTAGAGTAGAATGCTGACACTTTGCACCCTCTGCTCACCTTTCTGTTTTGATAAAGTCAGGCATAATTTACCAATTGTTGATAGTATATCTGCTAATCTAATTTATTGAATAACTTACTTTTTTCCACAAAAGAATGCGGCTTAAGAAAACACTTTAAATAGCGACAGCACTGGGGTTTTAATAGACATGTTTTTCATCATAACAGTACTGACTAGGCGTTGTTGCTCAATACCAGTTTTAATTATAGGGCAATGAGAATTCTAATCTGGAATAACAGGGCATGGTACCCCACAGTGAAGCCAAACAGAACCTCTCGGGATGTTACTTCTGAAAATGAGGACATATTCCCTCGGGCAGTCCTAACGGTCTTCAAACCCTCAAACCTCTTCCTCACGCTCAGTCCTGAATTGGTAAACAACTTAGACTTCTGACATTTTTTCTACTTTGAAGCCCAGAAGAGACCTCTTTCCCAAGTGGCGGCAGCAACGGTCATTCGAACATGATTTTGACGTATTCCTACAAATTTGAAAACCATAGATACCGTACTTTGCCCCACATTGATACCTTAATTTGCAGTATGGCAACTTTAGAGTCACTGCAGCTGCTTTAAAGTTCACTTTACCTGCCCGGTAGATGTTGAGTTCGACTATCATATTATGAGTCATGCAAATGCCCACACTGGTCCCACCACGGATACCATGGGAAGTCGGTGGTTATTCCCTGTTAGCCTTTATCTGTTGTATAGTGTTTAAAACCATGTCCGGGAAACTCAGGAATGCATGAAATCTCATAAAATAGCAAGTTGTCTGGATACGGGAGCAGACGAAGTAGCGAGTGTCGGGGACGGCAGCCGAACGAATGGGATGATGTGGTGTGAAACACAGAGGCCCAAGTGATACACGGCTAAATATTCATTAACTGCTAAATGCTTCTGGGATTAAACTTGGCTTGGAATACGTATTCAAGATGAACTGATCACAGAGCTATTCTTGCGTAAGGTCAGCTTTTAGAAGAGTTAACCACGGCAAACGAAGCCGACTGCTTATGAGTCATCGGCCGCTGGTGGCCAAAGGTCAGCTTCGTGACTCCTTAATTTGAGGGTCTCGTACCTTCGTCAGCTTCAAACAAGTGGCACCATCAACTGACAGCGGTCCCTCTCCTGAAAATTATGTACGTTGCCGTATCGCCAATGAGGATGAGGCAAAGGAGTGTTGCAAGAAAATCCCTCTGGTACTGTTATTAGTCAGCAGAATTGTGCAATTATCTGCATTTTACTACTGTCTAATAGCCAGTAGTTAGCTCCTGCCTCACGTCCTTTTGCGCTTGTCACCCAACAGGCGCAGTTCACGCGGCAGCTTATCTCCTACCAATTCCCGAAACTTTTTCATTCTTCTCCCATATTAATTAGCTATGTTATGAGCAATTTATCGACTCCCAGCAGTGAATGGCCAGGCCTTGACCGAGACCTGGTTGACAGTCGGCATCAAGTTGACCCAGTAACAGTTTTCAAAACAGCCCTAGCGACATCGGGGTCAGATACCGAAGGATTAGACAAAAGGTTAGTTATGACCGTTGAACCCATATCATTTCCACTACTAAAGCCAAAACTATGCGTACAACGTGGCAATCGTTGACGAATGTTCAATTTGCAATCATTAGTTGTCAGGCTTTTTCCATTCTCACATACGTAGCCGGTCTTCTTCATCTACATATTTTGACAGTCTTTTACACCTATGCCTCGGGCCAATGGAACTAGAGTCAGTTGTTAACCTACTAGATCTACTGTACCCACTTGCCCAGTACGACAGTCAGCTGCACGTTTCCAACCGTGCTGCATATGGAAGCGTCCGAAGTGAAATGTCAGAAATAAATTTCGTCACGCTCTATTCATTTACCTACATCACTTCCCGCATTATTTCAGATTTCCGTCACAGTTATTCGGAATTGTGTCACAAATATTCGGAGTCTGTCAGTCTTTCACAGGACTTGACAAACGTACTCTAGTCCGCAGACCGCATGCCAGTGTATAGGTAATCACTGTGCCTCACACTGTCTCAGTGTCAAGGTGCCCATGCACGGTGGATTAAGTTGCAAACCTATTCGAATAATTTCTGAACAAGTCAGTTTGATTAGAATACTGAAGGATTTTGACACAACTTCAGAAACGATGTGCGAAATGGCATAAACCGTTCAACTAATGTTTAAAACGTTATTGCATGATGATGCCATACTTGTGGCAGTAAACCTTCGGAACAGAGCACAAACCTTCGTAGAAAAGAACAAATTATTCCAATCAAAAAGAAAGCCCGAATCAACAGGATTTCAGTCAGTGAAAATGAAATGGATTTATCCAGTAAGAAAAATGTGAAAAGGTGGCCCGATGCGGGTAACTGTTGGCTGCGGCCAGCCAAATCACCACTTATGACCGTCAAAATGATCAATAAAATCAATATGTGATGTTGCATAATGAATGGAGAGAAATCCCTAGCTGTGTCCTAAATGAACAAAACACCTTACTTTCGATAAGGATACTCGTGATTAGTTATTATTACGCTTCTCATTTTTCTGATTCATAGTCTCAACATAGGAGCCAGTCACGTTGTCGTTAAATTTTTCTCTCCCCTTGTGTAAAGAAATTCCAGTCAACAAACCCATTCATCTTGTCATGCTAAGAATCCATTACATTTATGCTCACTTCCAAATCGATACCTTCCCCAAACTGCTATTTCCAACCCCGCACGTAATTAATTTAATTATACTCATTGCTTTGAAATTCGTTTAAATCGAATGTTTATCCTTACGGGATGAGAAGTGTTTAAAGCAGCCAATAACCTTCGAAAGATATTGACTCTTTACTAATCTACTTGCTAACCAATTATTGCGCATTTTGGAAGGTAGTAAACTATCAAGTCATTGCCGAGGTTTCTTCCTTCTCGAAAATTTACGCTAGGAATCTAAGTTTGACCCAAACATTGCGAATTTCGGATGTGCTAATAAGGAAGCTGTTCGCAGTGACGGGACCACGTCCGACGTTGTTTAATCAGTTTGCCATAGAAGAATGTGATTTAATTTTTTCAAGAAGATATTAAGCATGACAAGATCTTTTCCATCCGAGTAGTTATTTGTGGCTGTGGATCTATTTAGTACGCCGACCGATCTGGCCACAATCGGCACCGACTACAGAGGTCAAGAGGTGCAACAAAAGTCATTTTCGATCCTCAAGCACAGTTGGTCGAGCTGTTGTTCCTGCACTTTGCTGAACCACACACTGAAATTGCCAGTCTGGTTCAGTTACTCAAACAGCTTTAAGCGGACGAGCTCGCCATATCGTTGTCACAGCGTGAAGCTAAAGTTGTCATATAATCTTGAAGTCTAGCATATCAAGAAGCCGTATTGGTGGCAAGCTTCAGACTGCCATATCCGCATATGAGAATCTTGGAAATACCGTATAATTCGCGTCGATCTGGGCTTTGACACCTGAATATTCTGTTGACAAACCTGATATCAAAATTAGAACGAACTAACTGTTAACTCAATAGCTTTTTTCGCATCCTAATGTTATACCATTTGGAGGGTATCGCCTGAAGCAACGGGAAAACCACAACGTTGCTGTGGCAAGTATGTGTTCTGAAGAACTTGAAGCATCATGTCCTAATCCACTTCACTGGAACATAAAGAAGACAAACTTGGCGAGATCCTGATATTTCGATTCACTTTCGTCAATCGCCTACGCAAAACAATCATACATTTATGGGAAGTCAGGGTCGAACGGACGTATATTGAAAGCTATGTACAATCTGTCAATCTAAGCTTAGACTCAAGGCAGTTGAATTGCTTGGACCAGTAGTTTCTAAGACCACAAAACTGGATTACGCAATCAAATCATTGTTGGATCGCTTAGTGTCACTAGCTTCGGGTTTGTATTGGACAATGGCGGCTCGAACGAAGAAATTGGATTTCTGTTTCCAGAATAACTGAAACAACCGTGAACATAGTCATCTGACAAATTGTCTTTCGTATGGTGTGTTCATCTGGAGCTGTGGTGACAATCACACTGGTAGGACAAATCGGAACCTATCACTGTCCATCTCATACCGTATCGCAAAATGGTTGGTGAAATTCATAACGCAATACGCGACTGATAGTTATCTCGGGAGTGATTTAGGGTCATTCATCACCAACCTAATGTTGACAACAAAACGTAAACTTGACCCAATTTCTTCGTTCTGGCGGTCGGTGTGTAATACAAAAGCCCAAGCAACTAAGACTAAACGAGGCACTGATAACCCCGTTATGCAATCCAGTCCTGTACTGCCAAAAACTACTAGTCCAATCGATTCAGCTGCCTTGAATTTAGGTTTAATTTGAGAAGCAGTTCAAAGTCTTCAGTATGTTCCCGTTCATCGTAGCTACGCGGGAGAGGACAAGAATAATCCGAAATAGTAACATCTTTCCAGGTCTATCTATTTTTTTAATGAAAAGTCACCACTTGCAGGTAAACCACCGATCGATTGCGCTTAATTGTCTCCGTGTTGGCTTTAACTCATTCACTGGTGCATCAAGTATAGGGACAAGCTTGGAACTCGAAGTCCGGATTGGGGCCAAAAAGCAATATAATAAAACCCAATGAGGCTCTACAATTGTCCGGCATTTCAAAGGTGGAAGTAATAAAATAAAGGTAACTGATACTGAATGACAGTAATCTGTCACGGATTCGCTTTTCATGGAAACAGTGAACCAAAATTGCAAAAGATTTACTAATACCAGGCAGTCAGTCTAAGAAACCGGTTTCCCTAACACATATCACCATTACTTCTTCATTTTAGGAGAGTGAATCGTTTTCTCGTAGTTTCTGTCAGACCAGTCCAAGTGGTAGTTGAAATCGAAGCGTTAGATTTCACCAGTGGATCGATGCGAGAGGGAGTAGAAAAATGCAGTTTCGAGGAAGCTCCAAATCGTTTATTCATGGCAGGTATATTCACAAACATCTTTTGACCCTCTTAATGCTCTCGGACTTTTGTTCTTCCTCGTTAAAACCATGCACTCCGATTGAGTTCCATTCTTTCCCACGGTCGAAATATTACTCTGAAAGTACATTATCATATGTAGGTGCATAGTGTTTAAGAGAAATCAGGTGTATCGAATCAAGAGACCATCACACCAGGAACGCAATTCATTTTGGAAGCTCAAGGATATCGATATCTGTGGACTGTTGAATAAACACAGATTTATTTGTGTGCGTGCGTGTGTGATCTATGAAACATGGGGTCGAATTCCATTGGCCTTAGTCAGGATGGAACAGCATGAAGCGGCACAAAGAATCTTGGACAATTCGTGTGCTTTGTCCATCGGCGAGGTGCTCAGAATGACATCAGAAACAGTCTCTTTCACTCTGTTTCCTTTAAAATCAACGCAAATGAAGGTCTTCATGAAACAATTTACCATGTGATATCATCGCTCAACTGACGATTAAGAAACCACGGAAGCACTGTACAGCTGTTTCATCCTTGTTAGGAATCATGAGCAGTGCATATCCACCGTGCCCGAACTGGCACGCGAACCCGGGACGAAAGAATTTGAGTCGAACGCCCTAGCCATTACGCTACCGGGCAGTCTTTCAACGGTTCGTTGAGCTTCACCAAATGATGACTTTGCACCTATCCGTCACTGATTTGCATGGCCACGGGCGGCTAGCGCACAGAAACTTACCCCTAACTGCATAGAAGTCATCTATCAGTAGGGGTTGATTGCTTTGCGTTAGCTCTGTAGGTCATATCCAAAGCCTTCGTCGTACTTAGGCTACCTGCAGAGAAGTCACCTGTCAGTGCCAGTAGGAATATCTTAAACAAATACTGAAAGCATTTGCGCGAATAAAAACCACATCAAGATTACCTTCGGAAACCAAGAACATATTTGGTGCATACTTGAGAACAATTTCTCCACGAAAACGATTTCATGTTATGTAATTCAGATGGCAAAATGTAGATTTTCATTTTTGTCTATGTTGGAGGTTTTGATTTAATTTCAAAAAACTGTCCAGTTAGAAAATCACTTCAGATGTATGTCTCGAGGTGATTTCACGGTATCCGGGGTCCGGATTAAGTGCACTGAATGAAACCTGGCAGGTTAGTTTAAGATAAGTCCTCTTTGACCGTCTGATAAAAACTGGACTTTTGGAACAGAAGGCAGTGCTAAATGGATGGAAGACGATGGGAGGGACACCAAGTTTTACCATCCTGTTCCAAACACGGTGATGTTGCGGATTAAGCATTCATATAGGATGGCGTACAAACTGTAGTCGAAAGCCACTAAACATGAAGCAATTTACTTATGATTGAATGCTGTTCAACAGTTAGATGGACATTGGTGCTACGTGATGGCCTGTTCAATAACGAAATAGTCAACTTGTCTGTCCCTCGTCTGCATTGGAGAATTCAACTCCAAGAAGGTGTTGTTCACAGATCACATAATTGCACAGTAAAGTGAAAAAAAGCAAAGCAACAACACTTTGCAACTTAGAAGTGAGCCCTTCTGGCGAACCCCAGCAAGACACGAAGCGACAAAAGGTTTATGAAATGGTATTGATCAGGTATAATGCGGAAAAAACTGGCAAGTTGGGTGAAGTAAGCCTACTAGGGAAGTGATAGTGGGAACAACGATTTCTACCCATCTTACTAATGATTCAGCTTTAGTGGACCTAAAAATTTCGTAGTTAAGATTTCAAGCTTAGTGATTTGGTTCCGCAAAAACGGAAATTGCTTTTATTTCACGTTGAGTTAGATTTTTGTAACGGTAACTACCGCGACACAGGCACCTGATGGGAGGACCTAGATCAGGATTGATCCAATACTCTTTCGCTCATCTCGACTCTGTTCCCATGGTATTTTTGTAATACTTACGAAACTGATTGAACCACATATTGGAATTCGACTTTGCGTGTCTGTGTGATTGGTATTTTGCGGACTAGTGCCTCGTGGATTGGTGTGTATTGGATAACATGCGACCTTTAGGCCGCAGGATTATCAGAGGAAGACTGGTTTTGGCACGTGTGACAGATGTAGGATTGATACAAAGATGAAAAATCTTCGGTCTCTGGGGTATTCGAATACACACTGATGCTACGTTTGCTGTTCGGACAATCCCATTTAGTTAATAGCTTGGATTTCAAGTGTTGTCCATTTAGGCTGCATTGCACAAACTCACATTTGATGGGAACAGGCTTCGAGGTTTGTTTAGGGTATGCGTTAATTTTCTGATTGCGTCACACTAAACCTTGTTTAACCTCGGGAAAATTTCCTGCAGTTAGTGGGAACAACAACATGGGACTCCAGACCGTCCGGGCCTCAGAAACAATTGGTATCCTCGTGTCCGTTTGCTCTGTCGGCTGCTATCAGCCGAACCCTCAGAACCCGCAATCAATGAGACGCTCGAATCCCTCAGATGTCAGCTGATCAAATACACGCAAAATTACCGCGATCAGCGGTAAATAGAGAAGGGAATAGAGAAGACTATTGCCATCGACAATGGTTGCAGCCATTTTTGACTAATTAGGACTACTCTACAAAAACCAAAAATGAATGAGGTAACAAGGAGGTCCGAAAGATCAACCAATCATTCTCAGAAGCCTCGGCTGGAGCTTTGGGTAGAACATTTCATAGAATAGTTCAGTTAGCCCATTTCGGCAAGGCGACTCCCACTTATATCTGAGAGTGAAAAAGTGTACGGATATACCGCTCCTCCATCATTGAGATGGAGTACTTTAAGAGGTATAAGAGACCTAGGGCATATGTGTTCCATTAGTCATTTTCCAGGGGCGGTGGCGAAGTTTTAACGTCGGAGTTAACAAAACTCTAGGAGTAAATTTGGTCAGAGCGTATTCCAAAAGACTGATTTAACTCAGTGGTCGTGCCGATTTACAGGATGATAGGTGGGAATGAAAAAGGAATTAATTTGGTAATTATCACATTCATTCTGTTGGCAGGCATAAGCTTCCGCCGATTACCTATCCCTCGCGAAACCGATTTACGATCCCGCCCGGATTATGGTGACCACATCTAAATACTGTGGCAAATCGTAGAACATGAACGCATCTTCCCATGCTTACGATTTCAGTCTTTCTTAATCTGAATGCAGAATTCAATCCGGTTTATCCTGTAGTTCTGTGATATTTTCGGATAATGTTAGATCGAGAAATAGCAGCACTAACGCCAACGAACTCCGACCCAAATTTTCCGACATTAACGAAAGAAGACACCAATTACAAACTGCATTCCCCGCAACCATAGGTATGGTCGACCATAGATTTATCAAAACAGCGGGTAGTTTAAAATTGGTTACATTCGTCAGAAGCTCTCTGGCTTTGCCCTAAAATGAAGAGTGCCAGAGAAATTTATTTCCCTTTTTCGAACGTCACATGCTAACAGTTGATGCCAAATTCAAGCTTAGTGGGATCTTTCGCGTGAATTCACGACGAGAAATGGTATTCGTTAGGGTTGTAGATGAGATGATTATGAAAATAGTCCCATCCCTGTTTAAGAATAGAGGCACTGATATATTTTCTCAAACAGCAGATTGATTCTTTCACAACAAGCCAATATAGTTGTACTTCTGAATTGACTCCCAGGTACGTTGCAAGTGATTATTGATCGACTGGAGCATAGTACAGATGAGTTTACGATGTGTCATGCATCTTCCAAGTGCTGTATCCTATTTTCGAGTTGGATTTATTCAAAAACTAATCTTTTCCCTGCGTGGGAAGAATTGGGTGGAATAAATGAGTGGTCGCATCTCACTTGGTGGTCGTAATTTGGACCAAGTGTCTTCGAGGATGAGAAAGGCTTGATTGACATTCACTTGAGGCACCTGTAATGTCAGCGAGACATGCGATTATCGATCAAAGGCGGAGTTCACACGGCAGCATGCAGTGTTCGCACTTGAGGCAGAAGAGAAACTCCTTCAAGATTATTTACAAAATCGTGTGTTTATTTACAAAATACGAGGAACACTGATTGGCGGAATGTTATTCAGCCTAATGGTTTTTGGGTTATGTCTTGACTTCTTGCCCATGTGCTGCCACGGATCTGATTGGTCGGCTGCATAGGCAGGCTACTGCAAACCTGTACCTTACTGAGTCATGTGGTTTCGTTACATTGTTCTCAATGTCCCGTTTAAAGAGGACGGCTGTCATTCAGGTCACTAGCACAGCTTTAATAAAGCATCGTTCTGTATCGCGTACACCTTATCTAGCCGGAATTTCAAATCGTGTTTGAGCACATGCCTGCGCGTACGTAGTTATGAGTTGGACCAAAGATATTAAGCCAGCATCGGGAGAACTGTCTGGTTAGGCACATACAATCTTTCAATTATTATAACCGGTAGGGACGTATGAATGTTGGATGGATAAGCTGTCCCATTTAGGTAGCATCCCCAGTAATGAGCACATATGACGGAATACTATTATGGGAAACGCATTAATGTGTAAATCTAAACGCATTAGCGACCTTGCGATAATGCGTTTAACGTAACGTCTGGAAATGTGATAAATTAGAGAAAAGAACGGATATTAAAACATACCAGTCAGTGGGCTTTCTGATAGGAAATGATGCTTTTATAAAATAAACATTGCTCTAAGCTGCAACTATGAATCGACTGAATCGAGACCGACCACGTATCACTTTAATGGGAATTAATATTTCGGGCCTCTAATCATATCATGCAGGCTGGCAATAAACAAAGCAAATAGTTACGATTTCGTGAAGAGCCAACAAACGTTGGATGACTAATAACTTACAAAAGACAGATGGACCAGCACTTACATGGGTAGAAGAAACAGGCAGAAAAGCAGGTATATGCAAGAGGTGGCGAAATGACCAGGGGAATTGTCGAATAAAATCATCAAAATTTCAACAGGAAATTGCAAGATGCTGGTGAACATTATTCAAGGCAGACAGAAGCTACAAAATTAATTTCGGTCGACGCGATGTCGGAACACTGCATGAATAAAAGACTATTTCCAACTTAACAAAAAAAGTTGCTAAACCGAGATGTATGCAAAATGATCAACACACATTATGATTGACGGCGATTTACAAGATAGTTTAGAGTGCTCA
The DNA here is from genome assembly GCA_008360955.1 of Fasciolopsis buskii. Classification (NCBI taxonomy): domain Eukaryota; kingdom Metazoa; phylum Platyhelminthes; class Trematoda; order Plagiorchiida; family Fasciolidae; genus Fasciolopsis; species Fasciolopsis buskii. The sequence continues at coordinate 29,722 of LUCM01006758.1, forward strand.
AGTCATTCTGTTTACGGTACGATTTATTATAAAGGTCAATATTTTACCAGCATAAAGTACAGCAAAAACAGTAAATCCACGGCATCAAAACCCCCATACTTGATCTCGGTTTCTGAATTTGTTGCATTATGACAGCAAATTTTCCAGGTGAAGAACTAATCCAAATGAGACAGGTCGCCGACCTCTCCAAGAAAAGAACACATACACGGAGGCCAACCGCACATTCGTACTCCTATCAGCCCAGGATTGATGAAAAACCGAAGGATGCTCGGAGGTTTTTGAGTATGTGATGGAATTATGTAGCCAACAATGAAATGCCAATAACTTGATTTCGACAGCAAGATTTCATTACGATTCAGCCAGCTTCTAATCAGATGTCACGAACATATTTGGCTGCAGAGTCTAGTAGAACACAGATGTACAAGTGGGCGGCGTCCTTGTGCAAGTTGGGATCCTATCGAGTTCGACGGCACTTCACGCCTAGAGCAGTTGGGTGTGTCGTATGTTGGCGAAAGCTGCTTTGGCTTGGGCATTCATGGTTGGTAAGTCTCTCCAGCACCACCAACAGCTCCACAGAAACTCTCAGGCCAATCAAAGGCACTGACTAACTTTATTTTTCCTTATTTTTACCTTTTGCTTCCTTTATTAATGAAACAACAATGTACATCAATTTTCGAGAAGGGGGCCGCGGCCAGCAGAGGGCTGCCGAGTGGGGAAATTGACCGGGGGTGGGAGGATCCGAACCTACGACCTTCACGTCCGAGTGCCACGACCTTAACCGCTTGGCCACCGCCGTCCACTGGGGGCGGATGCTGTAGAGATGGACTAAAACATCGTTCTTATCTTCCTTTTCTTTTCAGTTCATTCATTTTCACAGCTGACCGTGCTTTCTCAGTTTGGTTTTTATTTACCACCTGCAGCTTCCTTTCGGCGCTTGTCGCTCAGATTTATAATGCAATGCATAATCCTATCAACTGGTTGGTGACATTTAGTGATTTCATACCACGCCTTGTATTGTGCCATTTTGTTTCCATCCATCATTTGTATCAGTCGAATAGCGAGTGGTGTGCAGTTGGTACATGAGTAAATTCTTGATTGTTAACTGATTATCAGAAAGTGACTTCATGAAATATTTTTATTTGACATCAAAGATAGGAATTACCAACAGATACTGGGCTGACTCCAATCCAAGTAACGCAACCGAAGACAACGAGAAGACCACAACAGCTGGGACACACGTTCGGAGTTTGTTTACAAATCACACGCTTATATAAAAAGTGAAAGATATCCTGATTGGCAAGGTACATTCCGTTCAGTGGCCTGCGAGGAGTGCCTGGACGTCATGACACCTTTCACCGTGGTTCTGATTGGCTAGTTTTCCACCCAGGCTAGCGGAAAGCTGTGCCTAGTCATATCACGTGACTTGCGCCTAGACTTGTCAAACCACATCAAAACTAAGGTATATTCCACTATCTAGATAAAATTCCAGTACATTCTGGCATCTTAACAAGAAATGGGTGATCAGTTGTTGACACAACAACAGAGAGATCGTTCTGACCGCGGAAGATCTCCAGGATCCATAAAACAAAAAATACCAAACAGCCTCTAGTTTTTCGCAATATTTCCACAACCGCATTCAGTACATTTGCCATTTGGAGAATATGAGCAACAATTGAATAAATCAGAATGTAAAACTCTTTTCAGTCAGCTATTATTCACAAATAAATTGTGACGAACCCTATGCAATCCTTCTTAGTATATCCGCCCATATATCTCCTCTGAAGTTGTTTTTGCTCCTAGTATAAACAGAAAAACTGTGCGGGAAGTAAATCGAGCAACGTCATGTATGATTCCGATTCCTTTTCACAAAATGAGACAGGCAGAAATGTTGTGCACTGTACTTTTGCCAACTTGACTTAATCAAACATTGGATGAACCATCGGTTCCGCGAGGCGACAAGTCACTCTGTAAGGTCTGGATTTGGAAAATCAAATCGACTTAAAGTCATTTGATGCCACGGTAACAGCAGTCATGTAATTTAGTAGATGGTGCCTACCTTAAAACCGATGTCGAATGGGCCAGCAGGAGTAGATAATTGATAGAAATTCAATATCGATTCTGAAAACAATCAAGTGGAAGAAAAGAAATTATAAAGCAAATTTGCGGATATTCATATTCAATTTTTAGAAAGAGGTAGTGCAGATGAATTGCGTCGGGTGTGACATATCAAGCCTAGTAAAAGACCTAGATGGTTTCAGATCACCTGTGAAATGGAGAAAGCTTTGTTTCAACGGTTGGCGCCGACCGGAACCATGCTCGTTCGCTCATTTCTGTAACAACAAACTTTCCAATGTTTCTTTTCTTGTACGGGGAGGCATGGTTAATGACTATGCATCGAGGCCGGATAAATGCGAATCGCGGCCACTAAATTTTCAGCCGTGGCCAGACTGTTGCCATTTTTAGCTAAGGGAATGTAGATTGTGGTTAAAATAATTGCGGACTTCGACTAAAGATTAATGAAAAGAGGTATGGTACAAACGACCGTAGTATAGGAGAATCACTGTATCGTTATGATAGACAAAGGGTAGCCCCAGAAACTGTATGTGGTCGGTAATGACACGTAAAGCAGTACGGTATGGCAGTTCAGGTAAAACCACTGGAATGCTCATATCCGGACTTGTGAATAATTGATCCAGCTGATTCATTGCCTAGTCCGTGACTCATTTCGATGAGAACAGCGCTAAAAACACCACCCCTTAGCAAAGTGTTACAGCCTTGTCTGTCTTGTCGCTTATGTTCGGACGTATTTTCCGTTTTTTTTGTGATTCAGAATGGGCGAGTTGCTTTCAGCTTCACCTGATCGGTTTGGTATTGTCTAATTGCCGTGCAGTTGGCATCTTTGATTATTTTGCAATGACTCCGTGACAACGTGTGGTGCGGCTGGCGTCCAATCCGTCACACATTCTCCCACATGAAAACACTAAACCAATAACAAAAAGTCATTCTGGCTCAGAGTTGATTGGCCCAAGAAAAATACCCAACGGGCTGTTGAAATGCTAAAGTTAGTAATATCCGTCCAGTCCACTGCCGAAATAATAAAGATCGATAAAAGAAGTCTGAAAATAAGAATCATTCTGCATGCGTACGATGGAGAGCAAGTACATTTTTGGAGAGGAATGTATGCCGAGTATAAACACGCACATATAGGTCAGGTCCTAATAAGAATCAGTAAATGAGGTCACAGATCTTCTAAGACGATACCTCGTGTCCCCATGGAGCGAAAATTATTTATAGAACGCTAACCGTATAGGATTTCTTCTATGACTATCGGGGTACTCAGATATGACCGTACATGAAAACATGAGGAGCTACCTGCAAATGAAGGCTTTACGAGCGCAAAGAGTTCGGATCATCAATTCGAAAATGTTCGCGACCAAAGTTTGGGATGAACTACTAATAATACTTATAGTCCGATTGATAGACTACGTCTTAAAAATAACCAAAGCTGTTGCTGCTGTCAACTGCAGCGATACGAGACATTGGCTAACTCTTCCCTAATTTTCTAACTACGTCGTGATAATCGTGCTTTTTTACTATGATTCTCCCAATGATCAGACCACTGAGTGGAATCAGTAATCAAGCACTCTAGGGGGGGGGAGGGCATTTCGGAGCCATTTTGTCTCTCTGCTGGTCTGTTGCAGAGAACAACTTGCAAATGGTTAGTTGTTCAGTATTTGTCTCCACACGTGCGTCCCTGCCCGTGTGCTGCGTACGGCAATCGATCGAAAGCTGACTGTCAGCCGACGCATTTAGCATTAATAACTAACCAGCACATAACAAAGTTCCAGTACGTTTTTCAGGGAAGATTGTAATCCTTCTTGGTAGAATATGATAGAGACAAAAAAGAAGTGTGTCTTATGATTGAAGTAATAATCCTTGTAAGTCCTGATTATTTGCAACACACCACAGACGAACTTGATGGATGAATTGTGATCAATCACACTATTCAAACAAATTCGTTTCTATCACACCAATTAAACCGGTGAATGTGGTGATAGACATTAAAGAGTCAACAAACATGCTGTGAAATCGACAATATCAAGCACTAACGCAGGAGTCCTAGGACACATGTATTGATTTGCCAGGTTCTTAACGGTCAGATGTGGTGCTGTGTGACATTAGACCGGAAGTTTGTTCTGGTATCCGGTGTAGAAAATTGAATGTGACTGGTGTATTTACTGCTGACTTTTGTACTCAGATTCGGAATAGGTTTCAGAGTAATTTAGGGAATTCATTTTCATGGGTTCTACAGTAATTTTCGTAGTTCACTCGGCAAGCTTGGTGACTGCAAAAAGTTTCACACTTAGAACCTTCTAACTATTAGAAGCGGGGGAACACGTATTCCATTCATGGGAAACACGGTCTGAAAATGCAGCCATCCCCGCTGTTTCACGTGAAATATCACTTATGGTTGAGGGAGATGGCTTCGAAGTAATGTTTATCGCCACGCTCAGCCAAAAAGGAGTCCGTTGCCGCCTTTGGGATACTTTTCCGGTTAGAAAGACGTTGGACAGCAGTAGGAAAAGAGACATGTGTTGTCGACTCCGTAGAACTGGCGTCATTACTCGCGTGGAAACCATTATAAACTCATCACCAATCCCACTTTAGCAGCCCCCATTTACAAGGAGCAAAACAGCGGGAAAGCGAGATCTATTTACGACTTCGGCTATCGATAAGGAAAACAAACAGTCGCTAGAGACTGTTGCAAAGCCATGGTTTGCCGGTCGTTCGGCTGAATCTCAAAAACCTGGATAATTCTTTTCACCCGGAAACCACGTGCATGATGCACTTTGCCAGAGCTCGTACTTTACCATATTGGCCACAAGATGTGAAACCTACGGCGTCGCAGTGCGTAATTCGAGTAGAAATCAAGCCATTTCCTTGATCCGCCACTTATCTCGCTCATCAAAGCGACGCAATCTTTCGAAAGACACATTATTATCCTTAGAGCACGTCTACCGTCCGTTATCACAAACCGATGGACGAGTACTCGCGTTTTTCCCCTTGCTTTCGTGCGCTCGGACTGTCATCAAATACCTCCGGTGATTACTAAATATCCGTTTTACATTCATTCTGACAAGAGCTCCTCGCTGGTGCCCAGGGGATGGAAACCTGCACGACCACTAGCTGGTTATTATATCTGACCTATTGGGATCTTATGTGGTTCTATGCCATCCCCAGTTTTATGGTCATGGTTACCGGCTTACCCCTACCCTTAGCGGCCACGGGGCATACTCTATTTACTGTAGTCATGCTTGACGAATGTAACTATATATACACATATATCCGGCTTGTAAGCAGACAAAAGGTTACAATTGGTTCACTACACGTGTTAGCTCAACCAAACTGCTCGTTCACAGTAACGCATGTTCACCATAAACCATAGCTTCTCTGTGAGGAGGATACTACTGGCAGCTGTCTTAGGCCCCCCACCTCAAAACTATGACTACGAGACCTGGTCTGCAACGCAACAGATCGAAACTAGGTGTACTTTAGCCCTGATTCCAGCTCATACGCATACTTCAGATCACGGGTCGAACAATCCCCGGGCTTATAGGAGAGTCGGCAACCGAGGAGTTTGGTTAGTGCGAGTCTGCCAATGTACAATTTCTAGAAGGAAGACGGGCAGACTTAATTTACTCGCTTCATAACAGTGTCACTAACGAACACTTGTAGTCTCTAATAGATAGAAAGCTCGCTGCGAAAAAAAGCAGGTCTATGACATTGCCGCTGTCTATCTGCGGCCATGTATACAATAGGCATAAGCTTATCTCACTGACGGGCTGTCTACGTCGTCCTATTGTCTGTCAACTTCCGCGACCGTCATCCAGAGAGCTCGCTATCTGATAAAAACCGGCTAAGCCTTCAAACAAAGCTGCTCAATGACCTCAAGAGTTTCGTCAATGAGCTGTTGTTTATTCACTAGAGGCCAACCATCGGTGTGACGAATCTCGTATCAGTGACTAGGTGAAGTAGCTAGCACCATTCAAACGATCACCTTTTTGCCAGCGCCGTACGATGCCGAATGCTGTTAGCAGGTGAAAATGTGCAGTATCAAATCGTTTTGCAAGTACACTGAATCAGGCACAAAAATTCCCCTGTGGTTCTACACAGCAATTTGTTGCTTGGCATAATAGATAAAAACTGAATTACATATAATCAATCCCACTGGCCGTCGAAGTCACCCACGCGGCGGAAAAGCACGTATAATTTTACAGTAGTGAAGATTCAGTCCCCCGTGTAAAGGACGAAGTCCGATATCATCATCAAACCAAAGATGTAAAGAATACTTATGAATTTTGTGAAAATAAAAAGTGAAAATTATTACACTATCCTAAACAGATGTGCGTGTATGAAAGAACGGAATTGTGAACGAACGATGAAAACCGGGATAATTAATGTCACGGGACAAACAAGTAGTAAAGGACAGGGAAGCACCTTTAGAAAAATACGGTAAATTCGTTGACCACTTTCAAAAATTCATATGTTCGTTGGGAAAACTTGCTTGCTTTGGTCGTCTTTTACAACGCTTTCATTGGGAAAGACCGCTGACAACAATTGACTGAATATACACGGGAAATTAACAAACAAAACAAAATAGCGTCAACAAGAGAAAATCTAAACGATAATCAATGTTTATCTCCTCTCATTAGGCTTCACACATCTCCCTAGTTTCGGATTGTCTGATTTTAGTACTCCATGAGTTTGCGCACTTCATCCAGACAACGGAATCGGTCGGGCAAATAGAAAGGTTCGAAAATGTGCGGGAACGGTGTGTCGTGACCGGTGACACGACTGATCGGGGACTCCAAATGGAGGAAGCAGGCGTCCTATCAATTAAGAGAAAATGGAGGTTACAGAAAGAACGGAAATAAATAACTAACGGATTAAAAGAAACTGTTTTGCAACAGTCTCAGACATCCGCATTTTTTGGTGAAAAGAAACTTTTCCCTTTGTCGCGAAATCAATCAAGTTCGATTGTTACAATTTGTAGCCTTCTGCTCAGATACTCCGACTTGGGTGCCAAATTACAAGACCGTTCATTCAAATTGCAAATGAATGAAGAATAATGGTTTTTATAAAATAAGGATTTGGTAAATATTATTCATTAGGGCAATATTTTGAACCCTGGAACGGCAGTAACCGCGGCATCACTAGTCACTTAATATCTCCTCCAACTACCCAGTCATAGGACTCCATGGACACGAATCCCGAAATTTATTATTTTTTACTTGGGTCAGTCCATTGGTTTCGAGTTCCATACATCAATAGTACACCAGTGGCTGAGCACCTGGACCTAACTTTACTCAATTTCAGTCAGTCTTTACAATCATTGGTCGTGTATTGACACACCCGCCGTTCTTGAACATGTCTGTATTCTATATGCTTGTGCCATAATGCAGTAAAAAGACCACACTTTACTTTCCGAAAGTCTCACTAGACTGTTGGGGGAAATCTGAAGTGGAGAATCAAGCAAAATTAAAATAGGGAATAAACGGTGTTCATTTGGTTCCGGCTGTCGAGTTTTGTTTTCACATCGCAGGCGTTTCATCACCGGTCAAGGTGGCATCACCAAGGCCAAAATACACAAACAAGACCTGGGTCAATTAATGAGAAAAAGAGATATTCATATTCTATTTGGCCATCTGTATTCCACTGATTTGTGAGATATGCATACATAACAAGAATCAACAGAATCCAAATGCCTGAAGCGAATTTCTCCGGATGGATGCGTCTGGTTTCATGATCACTACTTCTCGTTCGGTATGCGCGCCTGAGGCTCCTCTATATAATTTAGAAACGCTTACATTGTGTTCGCGACGTTTACAGTAACTATTTGTACATTCTGGAGAGTGAAATGACCCACTTTACTGAAGTGTTCATGAGGAAAAACTAGCTGCAATCAGCTAATGTCATTTGTATTCGCTCGGCTCGTTATCGCACTTTATATATGCATATATATGTGTGCATGTTTTCCAAAAATATGGTAAAAAGCACAGACAGAAAAAAGCGAGGACCTTGGCTTTTATCGCTAGTCGAGAGGCCCGGGGACTATGGCAACTAAACTACCATGAAAAATCCGAGGTCAACTAACAACCGAACCATGACAAGAGTTGAACAGTATGAAGCCAGTCGATAACCGAGCTGTCAACCGATCAAAACAACCAACTGATCGTGCATTCCTTATTGAAAAATGCCGGATCGAAATCTGGAAGATCACCACGTAGATTCGTTTTCGGTTATTTTACCCTTAACATCATCAATAGAATCACCATGGTCATTATTGTTTACCATCAAACGACAGCGCGAGCCCCACTGATCAATGTTCTTCTTATGTTGCATGTCGCAATAGAAAGAACGAATAACCAGGATGAACAGGAACTAGATATACAAGATTGTGAAAAGAAAAGAATGCCACGATAGCCAACACAGGGAACACAGTCTAAAAGTATAAACGCACATTGTTAAATTCTTTCTGCTTTGTCAGAAAGTGATAGCATGATCACCATTGTTCCTAGCTCGCTGTCATATTCTCTAGCGTGTCCAGCCAATCGGTTAAGGAAACTTTTGGATCTGAACTGCGAAAACGTATGGGGCCTGTATTGTTGTAAATTTCCCATATTGTCACTGTCGCTCGTAAAGTACTAACTAATAAACATAAACGATCAGACCAGGGAGTTTTCCTTTTTCATGGAAATAAACAATGGGATGTGAGTTTGTGTATTTTTTAGCTACATTTGTATGACCACAGAAACGTGACTGAGAAACACTGAAAGATAAAAATGTACCTGAATTGAGGCAGCCAACTCGGCTCCGAATCCCGAGGACAAAGGTGCTTCATGAGCAATCAGACATCGACCAGTTTTACGGACGGACTGGAAAATATACGCAAGGAATAGTAAACAAAAGAGCAAGAGTACAAAATACGGCTCCTGATATTAAACCCACAACAATTTTCACTTGTACCATACAGGAATGTCGACTACTTTGAAAGCGCTTGTTTTGAATGCTCCACATAAACTGAAGAAAAAAAAGCACAGTAGCAAATACGACGCATTCATGGCACTGTAACCGGACCGAATGGGTTGCAATTCATGCCATTCAGTGCACAAAGAGTGTATAATGTCAAACAAAGCGAGAAACCGCTCAATAATCAAATAGATTAACTCTGAAACGCCACTTGGCGCAGCACATATATATGAACTCGACGCTAGTCGAACAACAAAGAGCAAAAATATAGTTCGCCGTCCAATTGAAGCACGATCCCAAGGGCACAGGATGATCCGTGCGACAAGTACTACACGTACAACACTGGTTGAGAGAGAGCTTGCTCCCAATCTGGTACAATGCAACATACAATTTTAAGCGTAACAAATATGTTTCTGCAAGTGACCAGCCTTTATTATCTTTAAACTGTGTCAAGAAAGGTGTATTTTATACAATCGTCCTTTTACTATGAACAAAAATGCGTAAGAGAAAGACAGACCGATAGTCAACGTTTGAAACTGTAAATCTGGCCATATCTAGTTGGGGGCACAAAATTATGATGAATCACATTGACAAACCGCGAGCCTGATAGTTCTTCCCAGGACAAGAAACGAGCATATTAAATGCAAAAAATTAAGTTCTTCGAGAATTCCTCATTCGAGAATGAAACAACCAATTCTGATAATGTACTATTTTTCATTTAACTATGGAATCCTATACCAAAAATGTTCCGAGTTGTGGAAAATGCCTTGTTTCCGCTATATCTGGTAGGTGCATGTTCACTCGGAAATAGTGTGATAATGCACAAACAATCAACACATGTGGTACGGAGAAACAAATATGCGGATGCAGAATGCATCGCAAGATCTCAGTAGACCAGTTAGGTGGCATAATTCCAAGTATGTTTCCGACATATATCGATAAAGGATACATTGTATCAAGACTAATATGTAGCAAAACACTTTGAATAAGCCCACATGTTTAACAATAAACGTGATCACTGGTTAAACGGTTGGAAATACGAATGAAAAACAAGAGATCGATTTTCACCAATCAAATTTGAACGTCAAAATCGAATCTAAATAAAGGTATCCAATATGGTGGAAGTTTTAAAATCCTTAACATATATGAAAACAGACAGGGAGGAAAATAAAAAAGCGCGACAATGTGATCATCTCAAAAGGCAAAACTAACCGAAAATGTATGTAACACTTTTAGGAAAAACTCCCTTAAAATGAAAGGCCCAAAGACGCCCCCAAGATGGTTATCCACACCAACCGGAATATCAAGTAATTCTTCTTTATATACACGTCCGGTTTTGTACAAGGTTTTTATCGGCAGTGCTATGTGTAGTCGTAAGTGAGTTGCGTTAAGCTGATGACATATCAGGATGACCCTGGCTGAAGCGTGGGTAAATGCAGACTGACTTCTTTAAACAAGTTGGCCACACCGTTCAAGGTGACAGCAACAGCAGAAGCAGCATATAAACAAAATACCCCAATGTATTCGCGCTTATGATTCACCCAAACAGTCGCACCCTGTTATGGTCGACGACCAATCCAAGGTTTTTGGAGCCGCAGATTTCATTTCCGCTACTAATTTTCCAAAAGAATCTATCCTTTTCTTAATATTTCGAAATTGACATTATTTTAAATATTGCGCGGTTGAATATTTTTATATGTCCGCGAAGTGATTCATAAAAGCCCGTTCCGTGATTGGCTAGTCCACACACATCCATCAAGGCCACCCAACAAAACTTATTAAACGATAGAGCTCACTTGAATTCTGACTTGTGTTGGTGGGTCACCAATAAACGCGCGGCAGTACTCTGTGTTCGTCTTCTCTCTTCCGCTAGCGGGCTGGGCTAGCTGTTCGTATTTCGCGCCGCTTATTGTTCCGTGTGGCTGCTCATTCAAGGGAGCAGCAGATCTGTCCCATTCGTTGTGCGACTACGGGCCTTAGGTCTTGAGCCCGAACTTTTTGTGTCTCCAACCTCTGTGTGTGTGTTTCGTTGTGCCTACTAGACTACAGGCTGTGTGCTCTCTGGGATATCGTGCACTGCGAAGAACTTGTGATCTTCTGTGCTTCAGTGTGTGCATAGACCAACCAAACTCGGCAACACAACACACCCTTGAGAGGCTAGATGCAAGAATTTCATGAAACGCCACAGTCGTCGTCACTTATACCGTTACCAGTTTAACTTGCATGTCCTTTGCGGTCCCACATTTGAGATGAGGTGGCACAACTACTACTGACCAAATGTTCTTCCTCTTGTTTACAAGGAATCTTCTGTAATACCTGTGTGTTTATCTAAAAAAATCAATTGGACACGCGAACACGGGGTAAAGAGGTGCCTAGGCCAACACATTGTACATAGCACGAGGAGTGCCGAATAACGGAAACACTGTATCAGTAACAGGTCAGATGCGAAGTACTCTGATCGAGTGGTCATTTTTAACAACAAATGCTAAATCCGGACCGTTTTACAGGCGGTGAAACGCTACGCAAGCCTGCAGGTAAACTTCGTCAATATGCATTGGAAAATGAATCAATGCGGACAACTCTGATAAGTTCCAAAAATGTGAACACATTGACGAACGAGTTTTGCCGTATTCTAGGTTTCCATGTTGGAGTTTATGAAATTCAACTGCCAGATTGGCGAAGTCCCTTAGTGGCATGGGCAACAGCTACGATCAGTGGCGCACCAGTAGTAGAATCGTCTAACCTATGTTCAGCTGGTTCTTTTCGTCTTTTTGGCTTCAGTTCACTCCATTTCGTGAAACTAAGATATAGTGATACCAAAACAAAGCGACTGAACTTCGAGATGAATCAATGAGTTAACTGAACTGAACTGGCCAATCTAACACCACAATCTAGGTAAACGAACTCAAACAAAATGGTGCCCGCAATGATACAAAATAGTTGGTCTTCTCGTTGTTTCTTAACTTAACAGCTTGACGCATTCTTCTAAAAATAGTTATCAAGTGAATTTAGTCACAACAAGGAAGAACTGTCATTGCGAACTGAAAATATGTGGTGAAAGTAATTACGTACTGCAAAAACGAAAAGCCCGAAAAACGAGAGTTCCCTCCGCAAAATTAAGAGTGTGACAGACAACTCTGCATTTCCCCGCTAACTGGAATATCAGGTTCCTGTGCGGTTTGGTACTGCAAAGGCCAGAACTACAGCTATATGCTATTCTGGGAACAGTGGATCTCACATGCTCCTAAAGGTCTCCGCAACGGGAATGTGCTATCACTCTGCTCAATACCACGCATGGCCTTTTGGAATCTAATGTGGTTTTATGTCCCACAAGACTTCAGGGTCACAGTTGTCCGTTCTCTCAGTGCTGTAGCCTTAGCGACTACGAGGCATACCCTATCACAGCAATCATGGCATACGCATGCAGTAAAAAACATCACTCACATTCGTTAGGATAGGTTGCTCGGCCGAGTGTGTCACGCACGACTATTAGCTGATTTCATTACATAACTGTCTCAGTAGTGATTAATAAATTTCGCTTAATCAACAACTTTTGAAAACAGGAATTAAAAATGAGACGAAACAAAATCTCCCTAAAGGTTTGACCAGTAAGCCTCTGGTGGAGTACAATGTCTCACAAGGAGTGAGGATCATTATTTAATGACGGGTCAAAATCACCAAATTACGGTAGCATCGCTGGAATCGCGCGGCATGCTATGAGCGAAAAACTAGCAAGTCTTCGAGCTAAAACTGTTTAATGAGCGTGACCCAACCTTATTCACGACCAACCAACAACATAATAGCGATTCCGATGTGCAAAACCTGGGGAATTGGCAGATACCATGTACCTCTGACACCCTCGCCCAAACTACATAACCTTAGAATGAGGCTAGACATCCTGGATTCCCACCAATGCACCCTTTCGCTTCAGATTTCAATGAGCACGGTGAGGGATGCTTCGTATATCACCCGCAAATTTTCTGGCCTCTTCCAGACCGCCAAATTATAGGATATAGCTAACCAGCGATAGTATGATACCATTTGATGAATCCCTTAGCATGTGCTCTCTGTTAAGTTGCTGTTATTATGGGGAGCTGTAATTATTTAAAAGGCGCATAAATTAAAATGCCGATCACCAGCTTCAAATAGCCGACGAATCCAATGTCTCCGCTGGTTCTCAGACCACGCCCAACATCCAAAGGGAAGTGGTGGATATCTAACACAACACCGTACTGCAGTCGAGGCGTCCGGTGATACCACAGCGGCACTGAAACTTGTGTGATTACTAATTCTAATACAAAAACCGTGTTATATCATCTGTATCATTATCAGTATTCCTCAGGTCCTTTGGAGTTCGCTTTTGGGACAAAAATGTTTACCCTGGATAAAAGCTTCATTAATGCTTAACTTGTAATCAAGTCCTTCCATATGAATGTTTGCTGTAAGTTTGAGGACAAGGACAGCGTTGACCTCTCATATTCACTAGTTTAAGTCACACCGATCAATCCGGAAGTGTCTTATTACTGTCAGAATATACCATCGTACAGAAATTCCACCGTCCCTGAGCCTGCACACTAACCGGCAAAACCACGGTGGAAATAAAAAACTGAAGTATTTACGTTTTCGATCCTTTTCGCTTTTTAATAGTCGAATGAATTTATCGAATTTAGACCTCTTGACTGAAACAGAATTGGTTTGCCTCACAAAAGACAACTAATACAGTGTAATAAACTGAAAAACAATAGGTAGACAGCAACAATCAAAAATAGCCACATACTTTATAAACTGTTTCCTCGTCCCAGGGAACTATAGTTTGGAGATCGATTACCTCACACGAGACACCGAACTGCTCAGCAGCCGAAGAAGCTGTGTCGAGCATCACGTGGACTTGCGTCCCCCATGCGATCAGAGTCACGTCGGTACCTGAGAATCAGACACAAAATAGAACTCAAAGTGGCTCACTTCAAGAAGGATTTAGTTTACACAGGAAAATTCACATCAGTTTCAGTTTTTACAACCAATAACAATGCAGTAGCGAGCTCTGGCTGTGGCTACTCAAAGAAGAAAAAGAGAACCAAAAGTAATGAAAAATCTACTGCAACGTAATAAGTTGAAGAACTAAATAGAAGAGGAAGAGTTCCGAATGCCACAGAGTGCGACACTGAGCAATATCACCTAGTGTCTCCAACCATCGCGTTAAGAGAATCCCGTGAACCCCAACCCGGTAGTCTAACTGGGCCTACACGGGTAAGTCCATCGGCTAAGGTTTTCATAACTTTTTGGAAGATGCAGAATGCACTTTCGTTCAGATGATCGAGATAAACATGCAACTTACATGGGTCCATATTCGGTAGCCCAACATCGTCCGCATATTCTGAGTCAGACAGTCTCCGGGTCTCAGCAAATATCGATGCCACTATTCTCAAACGAGAATAGGACTACCTCCACAATGACAAAGTTGAAAAGAAAAGATGGAAGAGGGAAGCTCTGAGGAACATTAATTGTCGTGGTGAACTCAGATGAATGATCGTCATAAGTGGAAACTCGGATTTGGCTGTTTGGATACAGAGATTGGCAGACCGGAAAACTATAAACACCGATCCTAGTATTCAACAATGTAACTATCAACATCACAATTGTATACGGAAGGCAATATCATTGAGTTTTGGATCAAGCAAAAGGTAACTATATGAAATGTTCATCCCTCACCCTGACTTTGCATCTCGCAAACGATTGCTCGATACGATAAGTATTCATACTGTTACCGAATGTTGTTGAATTTTTTCTCCTTTGTGCGTGAAAATTTTCGGCTAACCGCGTCGTTTGTACGATATGTTGCATGATTTTCTACCCTTGTTGAATCCACTCTACACCATGAAATGCTATTCCCATCAAAAATGCTCTGGTCTGTAAATCGAATAGTTGATTTGCTCTCTTCACATTTCAGTAGAAGTGGGCAGGGAAGAACAAATGGTCATCTGTTTCGGACGCAGTTACATTTTTTGCACCACAATGGCGCCTCAACGAATATGCACAAATGTCGGGCATCAAAAACACAAAGCATGAGCGTAACTTGGCTGAAAGTCGGTTGGTTGATGAAAGTATAACAAGTTTCCTTCTAATGATGTACCCATTAGTAATTTGTGCTTTTAATCTACTAGAATATAGTTTTATAAATTTTGACTACATTCATCTGGATAATTCGCCGACGGCACCTTATTCTAAAACACAACTGAGCGTAGGCCGGTCATTTGCACACAAGGGCACAAAATATATGTAGCT
Source organism: Fasciolopsis buskii (assembly GCA_008360955.1). Lineage (NCBI taxonomy): Eukaryota > Metazoa > Platyhelminthes > Trematoda > Plagiorchiida > Fasciolidae > Fasciolopsis > Fasciolopsis buskii. The sequence goes on from LUCM01006758.1 coordinate 45,034, forward strand.
CTGTAATAATCTAGGCATAGGAGACAGGAAGAGGTGTGGTTCAGTCGTTTGAAGGCATTCTAGTGACTTGACTACAGTTTACTAGTTCCGGTAATTTTGTCGCCAGTCGGTCGGAATTCATGGGCATCCAGCTTCTTGAAAATGCAACCCATAAGGTATACATGAGCAAAATCTATATGGCACGACAGTTCCGTGCAAGTCCATTTTTATATCTAGTAAAGGAAGAGGAGCAACGTAGGTAGGGTTGATATTGATCACCAGCTTTTTGCTCTACTGATATCGATCAAGAGAAAAGAATGTTTCACATTTGTCTTGTTTGGCGAACTGATTGAATTCGGGATAGGTGCGGCTCGAAATACGGTGTCATCGAGGCAGCGATCGGGCGATCGAAACTGTGGCTTTTGTATATGAAAGTCGCAGGTTCGATCCTTCCCACGACTGGTCACTTTCCCCGTCTGGCAGTCTACAATTGGCCATGGTCCTCTTCCTGGAACACTTAGTTTACATTCTCGAACAGTTAACGAACAAAATAAAGAAGTGTCATTATAATAGCGTTGGTCAATAATACCTGACTAATGTATTTGGCTTACTGAGAGTTAAAACAACGCACAATCCTCGCCAGATTTTCATAAATGGGAAGTTGTGGTTAAAATTGGGGCAAAAATGAACAAGTAGTGTGAAGCACTAGTTAAGAAATACCTTCGCGTAGCACTTCCGCTGTGCCTAAAGGGATGGTATAGTGACCGACGGGAACTTCCTCCGTTGCAATACGATAGAGGATTTTCGGTTCAAAGAAAATACATGGATCTGGTTCATCTATGCACGAAAGCAAAAGACCTTTGGCTTGAACTGGCCCACGCGGATACACGACCTGTAAGTGCAGTGGAAGGCAATATGATGATGATGAGCAATATTTACGATCCATTCGAGAATACAAGAAGAATCAAATTTTGACCAGCAATCCAAACGGCGAAAAAAAAAATTTCTAAGAACCGATCTGGATGGTTCCAACAAGGGTCATTTTCGTTTGGTAATGACGATGGATAAGTAATGCTCCAGTATACATTCTTCCTTTATGATTGGCACTTAAGAAAAATGGAACAAAATCAATAAGCATGCGCATGTTGTCATCTCAGTCATCCATGATTAGATATCTGTGCGCAAATGATCATTAGATGGGATTGTACAAAGTTCGGTCTGGGAGTACGAAGGATGGAAAAAAAGAGTACAATGCCCCATTGTTATATCGTGACAGGACATTTAACGCTTTATAACAGGATGACATTTCGGTCAAAAACCTTTCAGGACCATTTGACTGAAAATATGAAGATAAAATGATAAAGAAATAATACTGTTCCTAGAACATAAAACGCCCAGGGAAATAACATCTGACGCCGAATATAAAATGCAATTCGGTTGCCCTTTTGCCTTTCTCGATTAGAATTAGTTAGAAATGACAGGCGGTCCCTTTGTAGCTATTAACGTGTCAGGTAATTTATCGGAAACCCGGTGAGAGAAATAAAAAAAGAAACAAGTTAGGGCGCAATGGTTAGTTGTTATCTAAAAAGCAATAAGTAGAAAAATCAAGCACATGAAGAAACATCCTGAATGCAAAAACGTCATTGGTTGTGTCAATTTATCGTACCATCTAATTTCTTCAACACTCTTGTGGGAAGATCTAGTAGAATCACGTCCGGAAGACTCGCTCGCTCAACCCGAAGGTTAGTCCCAAACTGACTAATTCTACAGGTTTCCGGCTGTTTAATCGAGATGAGAGCGGAAAAAAATACAGCTATGAACCAAGTAACACTTGATGAAGATTCAATGGAACACGAACCCATCGAACATGAGTCAACTATCTTTTCCACAGGTGAATAACAAAACAACGCTGGTTAGATTTGTCAATCAAGTGCTCCGCCATTGGTCAGCTCATCGCTGAAACCGGATTCGAATGAAAACTGAACCTTGACGACGATTGTGATATCTTGACTGAATAGATCACGCGATTCATTTCGATGTTTATTCAGCAGCTGACCAAGGAAACAAACATCGTGATGATGAATTGACTTCAAAAAAATACCAAAAAGTAGATTGGAAATTGGTTCTTACTTCGAAATCAACTGTTAACATTTAAAAACCGAAAATTGGTTACGATACATGAACCTCCTTGTGATGTTAAGCACCTGAGATCGTTTTCGCTAAAGAACAATTTTCCTATTTTGGATCATAAAACGACCTTACACTATGGTAGTGAATAGCATCGTGCACTTAAAAGCAGTAAACTTGATAAACAGTGCAAACATTCATAGGGAATCGGAAGAAAATTTGGTCGGTAAAATGCAAACAATAGCAGTACGGCCTAGTAAAAACCAGTTTGCTGTACCGGTATTAGAAAGTTGTCTCTAAATAACTAAAAACAAATTCGGAAACAGTGTCGGTGGTAACCTGATTTGCCGGGAAAATGCGTTCAGAAATAACCAATCAGCAAAACGAAAATAAATCTCGCCAGTAAAGAACGGGAACAAAATGCGACACTTTGGAGCATTCGACAAATTTTAAAGAGTTGAACGACCAGCGGTGGTTGACACGCAAATATCACGAGAATTCCGAGCACTGAGAGCAACAGTCAAAATCCCCCATCCCGTCTCGATGGTTGAAATTATGCAACTATCTGGACTCTAAGCGTCAAAGTCACAGTTTCTGATTTCCTTCGGTAGTCCAGCAGGAGACCCTGATTAGTGCTGGGTTTGTGGCTCAGTGCATGAAGGAAAAGTACAACCAGTAAGACAAGCATTTACACTGCATACAGCAAAGCAGATTGTATTATGTCACTTTGCTTGAAGAAAAAAACAAGAAAAAGAGAATAACCGGAAGTTACATCTCTAATGGCGGAACGCCACAAAAGTTATGGAGAGAAAGTCCGCAGAAGACGCGACTTAAATAGTACATTCTCACATGTAGCCATATACAAAGCCAAATAAATGTGCACATTGGGCGAAGCTGTGATGTCAAACTCACTGTTTATGCAGGCATTCGAGACTGCCTAAAACAGGAGTGGTGTGAAAACCTTTTTTAAACAGAGACTAAGAATTATTATTATCAAAAGCTGTCCCGATATTTTTAGAAGCTGTTACTTTTGCCAATCTGAGTGAAAGTTCAAATCTGATCCAGGGACCTGCGTATGGCACATGACAAGAAAATTGCACCTATTCTTTAGGGGGATACAGCCGAAACCGAATTAAGGCAAACATGTAACCTGGCTACTTCATTGACAGAGAAAGAATGATATAAGCCGGGACCCGACCCTTACTTCTAAATCCATAATGGAATTAACCAAAAAGAAAATTTAATTTATTCCAATGAACATGAACCACAAATCGCTTTAAACATTTAGCGACTGCATTATCGGAAAATTTCTTCAGTCTCAAGTTTCGGTTAAACCCCTGAAGCAAAAGAGGGCGGGTGCTTAGGAATCGCATTTATATAAACTTGTGTAGACAGATCTCAGCGTAGAACGGACTTAAGATCCACTCATAACAGAGCCAGTTGCGATTTCACTAGAAAATGTAAATAGAAACAAAAAAGTATGGTTTACAACTGTCACTGGACAACATCATGGGTCTAGTCATTTTTCGAATTAATTAGATTACCTGAACAGGAAAACACTAGCTCAGCCGCAGATAAAGACCTAAAACCACAGCGGTCGTCGCAGAAATACTCACTTTGAGTCCTGGTACATGCGCGAAAAATCCTTCAGGACTTTGAGAATGATATAAACCACCGTGGCCGACAGCACCCACAGGAGTTCTTATCGTTAAAAGACCGCAGTTGAAGTTATTCCCGGATCGATAACGAAATTTAGCGGCTTCGTTCACAATTTGGTCAAACGCTGGGAATATGTAGTCTGCAAACTGAATTTCTGCCACTGCTGTAGTTCCTGCAGCCGCCAACCCTATAGCAAAACCAATAATACCTTGCTCGGATAGCGGTGTATTGAATACGCGACTCGGGCCTAAATGAGAAAAAGCGGAAAGAATCTGACCCAAAGGTTAAAACCTACTCACCAAACTTTTCCCGGAGACCCACGGAGCAACGAAAAACTCCTCCGAACGCCACGTCCTCACCAAGTACGACGGAATTTGATTTTTGTTCGAGCATGAGAGACATTGCACTTCCCACTGACTGAAACAAATTCATCTTTTCCGTTGGTCCAGTATCTTTTCTTGCCCTCGTGGGATGATACGTAAAGTGCTGTCCTGATGCCTGTCGACCTCCTATACTGCCGACGTTTAGGCACATTTTGGAAAAGCATCTTAATACGCCAGAAGACTTTCTGATGAGCATGTCAACTAGATAAACTTTTCTGACGCCGCTGAAACTGAAGGTGAGCACAACTGCTATTTAAATAAATAGACAACAAAAGTAGAACAAAATAATGATATGCAACTAAACGCGGGAAAAAATGCTCAACGCAAGCTGATTTGATATGACACAATTACACGAAAACCATATACTTCATTTTACGAACTCCTGATGACTTTTGGTGTTTGTATGAAAATTATTAATCGTAGGTTTCAAAAGCGTTTTAAGTACACACACAGTATTCATATCAGTAAATTTGGTTCAGGGCTACATCAGCGAATATTACATCCTAATAAGTCTCACCTTTATTTACGGAAGTCAGAAAAACCAAACGAATAAAGATATTTTTACAGCGCTCTCGATGCATGAGTATGGTAGAAATGGGGATAACTCACAGCCTCTGGGACTCTACACTAATGCCAAATAGCCGGTAACGACGACCCTAACAGGTGGAGTGGAATAGAACCATACACAGGTGTGTGGAAGAATTTAATCGATTTTTTCTCAGATTAACGCCTGAATTATTAGACAACCTAGTCAGTCAGCCTATCTCTGATTAAAATCCCGGCATATTGGGAATTTCGATGGCGGAAAAAATATGAACCCAATATTCGAAACTTACGGAAACTCCGCATGCAAAACATTGGGAATGATGAAAGAGTTGACGCTTTTGAATCGACTAAACATTTTTTCCACGACCAAACAAAATCAACGGATATTTAGGCATATGTCATCATACACACACACATCACACACACACACAAGTTAACTCGTGATTCTATGATACGGACATTTCCCGCTAATGTTTTTCGATCATTTTCAATGGAGAACTCGCGTTTTACCGAACGAAAAAACATGACCGTTTAACAAATGTTATTTCACGTAGTAAACGCTGGCTCCGCTTACGCCGAAACCGAAAGCACTACTCGTGACACAATACCTTGGTACCAATCTGCATTCGATCTGTCTACGCCCAATCAATTAAAAACAAGTGGCCGTTTATCGGCGAATGTTCACCATCTAGGCCGTGTGTCTTCAAGTGAAAAATACCTCCGAAGTTTTGCAAACCTCAAACAAACACGCGACTAAGTTAAAACATGACACAACCGGGGAAAGCGGAGTGGAATTAATGAAGAAAAAACAAAAAGGCGGTTTGTCCGGTTTTCATTTTGAATGATTACAAAAACAAACAACTGTTTTATCCCTCCAGCTGGTTAAGTGGCTTATTTCCGAGCACAGTACTACACGGATGCCCAGACGAAAACAAACATTTCCTAGAGAATCACAAATGAATTCTTGGTTTATACAATTAAACCCAGTAAAATTGTGGGGTCCGCAGTCTAGTGAAAACCGGTGGTTCATTGATCAGTTTTTACGCCCTCCGCATGATGCTAGAGCTACTGGATACCCAGCTCACTCCTTCTGTAAAGATACCAGCGAGCACAATACAGAACATTTCCGTTTTTAGTTTGGAATCAAGGTTTGGCCGACTCTCCAAGGACAATTAATTAAATAAAGAGCGCCTTTGTCCCCACGTATTCCACGCCAGCCGCACTTTTAAAATCTGGATATAAAACGCAATGACTTCTATGGGACAATGGTACAAAATCCTTGGTTGCAATGGAGAGCTTAAACCTCTGTCACATAAGTAAAAGAGAGGTAAAAATTAATGAGCGTTATTTCTTTTGGAGCCAAGATCGATACTTTCGGGCAATATGGCGTTGGAGAAGACTGAGGTCTTTATCAGTTTACGTCCTAAATGAATCGAGAAAATTTCAGTTTACGTCTCTAGGACATGCAACAGATCAAATCCAAAACGGTGGTAATGCAGAGAAATTGAAAATTCAATTCAATAAATTACTCCACAATAAAGAAACCCAATTAGGAACGGGAAACAATTTGTCTAGCTCCTAACACCAAACACTATATCAAAATTGGAATATGTACTCAGGGTAAATGTCACAACTCAAACAGCACGAAGAACATTTACAGCCGAATATAGCAATCATGAAAGGAGTAGAAACGTCGTTATGATGCAGGTGGGAAATCCCAGTCAGCCAAAAGTGCATTCAGCTAAGCCTAGATCCCAGTTGATAGATGGATCAATCTAATCGCCCTCTTGTTCGTGTATAAAATCAAAGGAGATGGTACAACTCTCTAAAGCAACCGCCCGCGTGACTTGACAAAAAGCAAAATATTTTTTAATCTACGAACTGATTGCGAGAAGCTCATTGCTGCTTCTAGGTAGTCTCTAAATGCACTAGGAGAACTACTACCATTGCAGTGTTCAGGGTTTCCAAGGGAAAATTTATCTAATAGAACATCACCTGTCGTAATAACTCCCAGTTCTCCAGCGCATATCATATTTTCACACGATAATCTGATCACTGACAGCTCTAAATTGCTCAATACCATTATTTGTCTTTGGGCCCTTAAATGCCTTAGTTCAGTAAGGTTTTACAACCACTAATCTTGCACTGATTTGCTCTGGTCTTGATTGCCACCTCACAACACCATCTACTCGAAAGAAAAAAAGAATGAGAAATAGCAAAATATAGAATCCAATTATTAAGCTGAAGATAAAAGGATTCCGAGAGCGAAATTGCTGCAGACAACAGCATTGAGTAATGTCATCTATTGTATCCAACCCCCTATTAGGGGGGGGTCTCTTGGACCCTCATCCGAACGTCCAAATGGACCAACACGAGGCAGTTCAGCGGTTGAAGTTATCATATCTTTTTGATATGTCATCGACTGGCCATCCCGATCCAGCTTCCAACCACTTCCAACCTATCTCGAACAAAAGCGCAATGAGGCAGACGCTTTATGGACATGGGTTCAATTAACTTAGTCTATCCAATGATTGCTGTAAGGATTGAACCATAGATCTAAGTACCTTAGCCTCACCCTTGAATTTTCGAGAAAACTGTTATTGAGCTGTATCTCAGTCTCGACCTCACTGCTGCTGTACGTGCCCGACCTTTGGACGGTAACAAGATGTCACGCCGACGCCACAGATGCTCAGATTGGTGAATGGCAATCGAACCTCCTGTATGAGTGAAGACCGCTCATTCGATATACGACCACCAGGTGAGATGCTATCGTCCAAATAATTTTTCTTTTTTCTGCCCTTTTCTAACTATTTCCGTTCTTTGTCATGGTTCTGATGGCATTTGATATGTAAAGAGATTTGAGAAATATAGATAATCGGTGGGGAATAATGGTCGCGAACAGCTTGGATGTGATATTTACCTATGTAATTTTCAGATTTTTTGATCAACCAACTAAAACTGATGGCGATCGCGGATGAAAGAACTAACCAAACTTATTATAAAGCAGAGTAAAGATATTTTATGTGACCTTAAGATCCTGACCTTGCCGGGTCAACCATTTAGCCCAGATCGCAACACTCGTAGGGCTAAAACTGGTACAATCCATCGCTGAAGGAATTAATAAAAAATACGTGAATTTCCGCGTAATTTTAGTGATGCTAAGCCTATGTGTAAGCGAACATGTGAAAGTTAATTGATTTTTTAGACACGTTTGAGCTTTTTAGTGTGTGAAATTATTTTGCAAATGAGTGAATTAGTGCTACTACTACGAAAAACTTCCAGCAGATCGGTGGTTTTTCGAGAAAGGGCCACTAATTCTGAGAACATTGGCCGACGATACTTGTCCCCGTTGACCACATAGATACTGCAACACAAACAATTTAAATTCGTAACCTGACGTGACAATTTTCGTCCATTCTTTGCTATACATTTGTCATAGTTCTTTTTTATTTCATTCCATGTATAACTTTACTATACTAGCACACATCATTTCGGAATTGTCAAAAGTGTCCTCAATTATGTCAAAACTATTCAGAAATATCACTCAACTGACTTATTGAGATTTGCCTTAGATAGGGTTATTTATGTGCAAGAACAAGAGTGCACTGATTATCTATGCGTTGTTCTACAATCTGCGACCAGATACACCCTTGAGAAGTCATGTGAAACACGTATTTTCTGACAAATGCGAGTAATCTAGACAATTCCGAAATAACGCAGGAAACGTTATGGTCGAATAAGGCGTACTATTCTGAAACTACTTCTCAGTTCCGTCATGTGCTCCATTGCTGTGGTTCAGTGCTTTCGCATCAATTTACTCATCTATATAAAAGAAAACACGGACTGTTACCTATAGCCGAATAAATTCAATATCGACGTCAATGCTCGAGATGAGCAGGAATAGCGGGCCTTCGACGCCATTCTGGAACATAACCCAATGAGGCCGACAAAATGGATATGCTCAATAACTGCCCCTCTTTCTCTCATTATCATTATCATCGTCATCATCGTCCAGCGTTAAATAGCAAGGCCAGCCTCACTGGCCGCTGCCTTTTTCCTAGAGTTACATTTTTCTATAGAAAGGGTGAATACCCAAGGGGAACAGGGAGTGGTTCAACACCGGTGGGAAAACCTAAGAATGCTGCAGTAGCAAACACGCGAAACAGTCTAACTCTACAAACGCACCCCTTCAATCATTCTGATTCGACAGAAAATGACAACACGATCGCCACTGCTCACGGTTCGATGCCTTATCCTTTATTGTCTCTAGCTAGCAAGTTGGCGGGTCTTTTGGATCACAATCATGAAGTCCCGAGACACCTACCTACCCTATTTTCGCTGTGCATTCTCTTATTCCACGTTTTTACGTCGTCTGCTGACCTCCACATGGCTTCCTACACTCACGGGGAGGAAGGCAAAATAGGGCATGGTATGGCAAACAAGTGTTCGCCATACACAACACGTGACCCAAAAAGCGTACCCTACTAAGTTTCATACGTCAAGATAAGGTATCCTAAGAGTTGGCGCCTAGCACTGGATTCTTCACCTTTAGATTATTCACCCGGTTACACCATCTAACCCAATACTAGGTAGACATCAGTGGTCGAATATATATATTAGAGGTTAGAAGGCGTACACTGAGTTATAACGTTTATTGTGACGTTTCGATCCGAACTAGGACCCGTCAAGTGAATATATATATGTATATAATACACCGGATTGAAAACAAGCTTGGTGTCAACGCAACAACATGTCAAGGGGCTACAGAAAAGGGGGACAAACAATAGGGGAAAGATAATAAACAAAACTTTTTGTTTTCATCGTAAACATCGTAATTTTTTGACTGGTTCCAGATTATTTTAAGCGGATGGGTTTTATACTGGTCAAACAGCATTCGCGCCGCTGACTTCCGTTCTCAGCCGTATCTCTCAGCGTCCCCAATAAACAATAGTCCTCTCCCCTTGGGCCCCAACAAGGAAAGCGGGAAGCACCAACCAAGATCAAAACCAAAGCTAAATTCTTTACACTTCAACAACAAGTCACAACCTGACCGCCACGTTGTTTTTCCCGGCCTTGCCCAACACATGCAAAAAGAGCACGAAAAAGCAGATAACGGCAGGCATACACATAACGTGGCCAAGCCACCGAAGGAGACGAAGAACGATTATCTCAGTCAGAGGACAAATGTCTGCACCCAACACACGACGACGCACCTCGCCGTGGCTCACCCGCTGTCCCTACCAGACATGAGTAATGCTTCGAAGACAGCTTGTCAAAAACAGAAAGTCGCCGGGCCCTCTCAGAGCGGACAGGCCAAGTCTCACAACCGGGATGAACTGGCGTAAGTCAAGAAGGCGCAAAGAGTCAGCACAACGGGTTAGGCCACAATTCACCGGCCAGCAAAATACAAGGCATTGTTGACAGGCAACCGGCGCTCATTTTTGAAGGTGGGGTAAGTTTAGCTTTTCAGCCAGCGCGCTTCGAAATATTGATAGGTGGATCGGATCAGACAGCTTGTCACAACCTAACCAACGCTGCAACATTCGTTTTGAGCGCCCATGAAAGCACATGGACGGACTAGTGCATACTAACGCGTACTCGGACTCGAGCAGAGTGCTCCAGTATGATCGGTAGTCTTGTAGATAGCTCCACCATCTGTAGCTAATAGCGATGTTGTCGATTTGGGTCCACCGTTAACTCGAACAGGACGGACGCCAGGTGACGCCGGCGATTAGAACGTCTGAAGCTGGTACTAGTGAGAATCAATTGATAGTCTGAGTACAAAGCCAGTAACCGTCCCCGATTTCAGAACTACAGGAATCGAGACCAAAGGGATTCCCCAGATGCGCTTAATTCGAGGACAACCGACCTACTCTAGCATCTATATATCCTGCCAAATCACTCCGCCTTGTTGTACGCAAGAGGTTGTGCAGCTATTGACAAAAAATGTCCTTGACTGTATCTGGACTGTAAACTGTTGGTACGTACGCTGAGACGACAAAAAAGTTGCGCCTATCAGATTGGCGACCGTTTACTTTGCACGAGCTCCTAAGTCTTACCGCGCATAGCTGGCTGCCGACTGGGATCCAGTCAAGTCATGCAGCCTCACTGAGAGGCACACCAACGTCGGCAACATCAGAAGCCGCAGCCCCATGGTCCCCAGAAAGACGCAGATGAAACTCCACAGAAGGACGAAATGGGGTTGTCGGTCGGATAACAGGGCTGGAGTCTGGAATGCGAGTATCTTGGATACAACACACATCGATGACTAGGGCCTCCAGTTTACGATCTAAACACCTATACGCATCAGTGTTGGCACACTGAATGTTGCTAGTTTCAAGAGACATTGGAGGCAAAGAAGTGCCTCAGCCGGCGGAATCGAGTTCCGTGAGAATTGAATGCTATCTGAGGGAGAACGCCAGAACGGGACCAGGACTGGCTCCGGTGACATAACCACTAACGTGGTCAATTGCAGTTCCCGAAGAATGTAAGGAAATACAGTGGGAGGAGGAGCAACAAGAATTAGTAGAAGACGAAACAGTTGTGAACGGTAGAGAATCGCTTCTGCAGGTGAGAGAGGAAATGGAAACATCCGAGCGAAGAACGGCCAGATTACGGTATTCTGCTACAAAAGCTTGAGTAAAGATGTACACAGGAATACGATTATTTTATGCTTACTTGAAATTTCACCTCCTACAGTTCTTGTGTGACACTTGTGGGGTTCCATCAGTCCGTGTGCAAGAGCTATCATGAAGAAACTGTTTTCGGGGAAAAATCGATGTACTTGATTTGAAATGGTGTAGCGGTAAACCATGTTCAATAAATTTTACCTTCAGTAGCAGGTGTCATTGTTTTTCAATAATTATAACTCTAATGACATACTGAAACGAAATTTCTTGTGATGAAACTGTGCACCGAACATGTGGAAAAAACGCAGCCGCGGAAGCAGCGTTGACACCCAAAGGAGCTGGAGGGAAAGACTACAAGACAGCGTATTTTTTCGAACGAACATGGTAAACCCGATATAGTTTGCTCATCATTTTTAGCCATGTCATTTTGCTCGAGTCCATTTGTAAACCGATATACCATTGGATGTCAACATCCTATCTACATGTTTTCAATGTATTTCAGACCCAAGACCTGACGGTACAATGTAATTAAGAGAATGATAATCAAAAGACCAAATTTCACATTCAATATCATCAGGTTCATCGTAATAACGCAGTGAGTTGGCGTCTAAGTCTTTATTTCCCTTTTTTGCCTTTTTCCCCTTTGCAGTCACTTAAACTGTCAAATCGCCTACTGCGCACTATTTGTTTTCTAACTTATGCTTATCGTCAAGGCCCGTGATACGCTACTGGAAGTTTCTCACCCTAGCGGACTAATTCTCGAGAAAAATGAAAACCGGGAAGGTTTGATTTACGACCTTGCTGGTAGATTTGCCACAAACCCTATGACACAATGCCATTTGAAAAACGGTCCCTAGCGGACCGTTCTGGAGGCGTTTTAGCGCACCCTGAGACTGGGCTATTGTCTGTTGGTCAAGACAGGTTCACGACTGACTGCAGTCAGGGTAAATGCACCCTGATGGTCCAATTTCCGTTTCAACATGATTCGCTTAGATAAACGGTAAAGGGGATACTCAAGCGAGTGTAAAAAATTATACTCAAGGAGACGCCTGTGCTGCTTGAGTTAGAGCTAACTGCGCGGCAGTCGTCGCTGTGAGTTAGGTAAGCAATTATCGCCACCCCTAAACAACGGGACCACTGAGGATTTTTCCACTTCTCAGCAAACCTCCTCTGTTTTAAAGACCCACTAAAAAGTCACGGGAAAAGTGGTGGAATTTGCTAGGCTAACCCAAGTAGCATACCGGATCCGGCCCCTGTCCGGTAACAATCCGGAAAAAATGCGGTAGGCGCCCGGTTAAATCCGGTGAATCCGGACACTTTATACGGAAAAAGTCCGGAAATGCTACCGGTAACGGTCCGGTACCGGATGGGCACGAGGTGGGCACCGAACACTCCGCACGCCTCTCAATACCTGGGGGTAGTCAGCTCCTGGAAGACGATGAATTTCAAGAGTGCAGAAAAAATTGGCAGAAATTTTCGGTGCGTTTCAAAAGGCTAATCTTGATGCGATAATTTGAAACTGTCTGATAAACATAAGTGGAGGGAAGCAGACGACCAGACCAAACGCTCACCGAGGCTGCCGGTACGACCTTGAGCTGAGTATCCGCGCAACTTCAGGGTTGTTCATTTCAGTTCCAGTCCCAGTAAGATTACAAGACTATACGGCAAGAGGCCCTATCATCTAGGTTCTTGCACCACAGGTTCTCTGGATCTGCTGATGTCTCGACAACAGGAGGGTGGAAAACCCTCTTCAGTTATTCACACACTGTCCTCTCCAAAGACAGCTAGCCATGCATTGGCTAGTCTCCCTTTGAATTCGTGCACTGATCCCATCGTAACTTATTCCAGCCATTCACCACTCGTGTGGCAAACAATTTTCTCCTCAACCCAGTGGTTGCGTGTCCTCGCACAATCATTTTCCCGTTACCTCTAAGTGTACCTTTCCCCCTTATCCGGGATAGGGTTCCACGGTGACCCAGTATATCGACCAAACCCTTGATAATCTTGAAGGTCTGTATTAAGTCACCTTTTTCCCTACGTCTTTACAGGGAGTACAAGCCAAGCGTTCTCGTTCAGCGTGCTCGGAAGAGCATTTGGCTTCCCGCCACCCCAGCTTCCAGACTGGTGTGTTCTTGGCCGTTTTCCGTGGCTTCCAATATTTTGTATATTCTTCTTTTCCGAAAGGCAGGCCGTGAGGTGCAGTATAAGAGTCCATAGACACGTTCTGTATCAACACCTGGGGCATACTATTCCAGTTTTGGTTACACCTTCCCCCGTAGGCATCCAGAGCTTTTCCAAATCCACCAAACTTATTTCTACTAGTAACATGTTCTGGCAGGCCGCTCCAAATTAGGATCACCCTACTGGTGCGGAAACTAGCCCTCAAATTAAGCCTTATGTGGTTGCGCTGCAGTCTTAGACTCTGCCCTGTGGTGTCCCTGTCTATGTCAGGTTGAACGGTTTAGGCCTGAGAGAGCGTTCACTATTTTCAACTTCTCAATTGGATTACCTTGCATGTATCGGCGCCTGAGAGCAAAAATGCCAAGCCTTTCCTCATGACTTTGGTATCTGCTCATTCGCCCTCTCGGTGGCCAGCTTCTGTACCTTCTCTAAGTAATTTATGTCTTCTCATAGGCACAGCTCCAAGGCCTGGACACGAGGCTCCATCTGCAGTCTTATAGTAATTGCACACAATGACCAAACTCCTCGGTTGCCCTGCAAGTTATCGTTGACCTGACCCTAAGAATTTCCGTTGCGGCCCTATTCGAATCACTTAATCACCTTTTGGATGAGTTGAAATTGCTCGCGCAGTTACACCTAGGGCTTTGGACTCGGAATCATTCACGACATCACCCATTTCATTCCCTGCTTGGTGTATCCACCGAATCTTCGCCAGGTTCAACGAAAGATCCCACCTACTTGACCAGCCTCGAATGACTCGATGTCTTTCCCTAGTCCTACAGCTTTTACTTTGGCATCACCAGCGAAGAGCTGCCATGAGTCGCACATGCTCTCTGCTAGGCCATTGATGATTATAAGGAAGAGTGTCGCAGTACCCACTCCTAAGGAACATCACTTGGCATGTCGGCGCATAGCGTCATTCTCCTGAGAAAGCCTTTCACTCTCACTCCCCGTTTTTCCCAGTGATCGTAGTTAACTGAGTCGGATGACTTGATCATGTCCATGTGGCAGACTTTGACCCGGCCGGTTACGTCTAGGCGTTTCGTTATCCGACCTTGAATCAAGAAGTTTATGAGGCAAGACTTTCCTACGTTGAATGCGCACTTTGCTGCTGAAATAGCGCCGTGATTCGCTGGGTCCTCGCTTGTCTGCTTTCTGCTTATCTTCTCCAGGGACTGGCACAAGGATCAAGTAAGAATCGCTGGAATTTAGTTTCCCGGCTTGTATCTAGGTCCGCCCTTGAATGTCCCCATTACTGTGGCAGTTTCACATTGTTCAGGTACTTTTTGGAACAGACTGTCCTAACGCGAATCTCGTATTACGTCTGCCTGCCCTTAACCTTTGTGACCACTTGTGCGTCACTCTTACTCGGCTCCCTACGATTGCGATACTGGCAACATTTGACCGGTGCAAGGAAAAGATAATCGGAAGCGATAGCAGGTTGAGTAACTTTTGACAGGAGCGTGCGAGCCGAGCGTGCGTGAGCAACGCACAGATGGCGACCGCGCTTGGTGGTCAATGTACGGTTAAAAAGCTATTCGGACGAACGAATCCGTGTTCCGCTACAACTTCAACCTTCAATTGAGGCATTATAGAGCTTCGTGACCGAGACTGCCAGTGGTTTATGCAATGGCCTAACGAATGTCAAGTGTATCCCGTTCGGACGAGCAGCTTTAAAGTTATTTAACTTGGTCAACTCTGTCGCAGCTTGTTTCTCTGTTGCGAAGAGTTCCAGAATTTCCGTCACCTCGGCAGTTCCCACGATTCCCGGGTTGATAAAAGCTCCATCCTGGTACGGAAATATCCTTGCCTGTTTTCAGTAAGATATTCACCCTTTCGGATTTGATCCTACCTTATTCCCCCCGTTTTTATTTTGTGGTGAGAGCCTCTGATTTTTCTTAGACCGTTCCAATGCGGAGCGGCCACGGGGCTTGTTTTAACTTTCCTTGATAAGTTGCGCTTAAATGCGCGCTCCTGTTTTTGCGGTAGCACTAGAGGTTTATTGCCGGCTTGTTTGTAGCTTTCGTGCGTCTGACGGGTACGGTGACCCTCGTACGCCGCCCACCCCCTTCTAGTCCATTTTGTTAACCTTATTTTTGGGCACCGCCATGGTGACCGTCGATTGCTTCTGGCGACCTTAGGAGGCAAAATCATTTTCAGCCCGATTGGTCACCCACTAATCGTCGCCCATATTTCTTCTACAGTCGGGCTTTCGTCTTCCGGCGTTCAGGGTGCCTGCGCCTCAGCACTTATCAATTATCTAATCTACACGTTAGCATGGCACTTGACAGTGTCTGGTACCGGCGGTCCTTCGGCACCGAAGGCAAATCATAATTACCACGTGATAACTTTCGTCTAGCGGCCCCCTGGTTGTTAACGTTCACATTTCCGCTTGATTCGTGATGGTCACCAAGTCTGACAGCTAGGCTCATTTCCCTATTATATGCTGACGCCGTGCGAAAGCAGCCTTAGTAAGACTGCCTCTGCAAGCGTTCCTCCCGAGGCATCTCTGTTGTAACAATCAGATTAGTTGTAACTTATTTTCCGTTCATTTTTCGCTCCTCTTCGGATACCTAACTCTTCTCACTCAACTTGCTCGTAATCACAATGATTTTGATCTCTGCTTATTCTCGGCTAGTTGTACTACCCTTCTTTGTTTCATCCTCGTGTTTTTTGTTAGAGATTATTGCAAGCATATTTGGGGCAGCCACGGGTCACTTAACTTGGGGTGGCTTATTTGCTTTATCGCCCACGTTGGTCCACTGTGGGCGTCCCATTCGGTTACAGTGATCTTTGGCTGTCACTCCCAGGTACGTTTTGTTGCAGAATCTCTTGTATTTATTGAACCACGGGGCGGGTACATTCTGTTCGTTCGTTCTCATCGAGTGTTCAGTTTGTACGCAGATTTTGCCTTATTTTTTAATACTTTCTGGCTGTAAATTGATTGAGGCTCACTATCAAAGGTATGGTTGTTGTGTACATAATCTCTCACTCATGAATAGTACCGTAGAATCTATGGAGCAATCTTGATCTTTCTTGGGCTTCAAATCCAATTGGGTTACGCTTTGCATTGAGGTGCTACCCAAGATGTGGGAAGTCTATTTTTCGCGAATTGCACTGTAAATTTCCGATCAACTTCACCCAGAACAACACTCGAGTGTTTGATCGTTACATCCACCATACCAGTTGATATTCGAAAGTTGGATTTGCCAATTACCATAAATTCCTTAGTTGGGGCTAACACTGCTTCCATTCATTGGCCCCACAATAATGGTATTTGTGGCCCATAACATAACACATGGGGTTTAAACATGACGATGTATGAAGTTAACTGTGCAACGAATGGCTGAGGAAAATCCCCCGGAAAACCCTTCGTTGAGACAGAATGCATGTGGTCATTTTCGCACAAATGAATTCAGTGCATTATTCTATACATTGTTTTGTTTGATTAAACGTTTGTGTGTTCACACTCACAGCACAACTTTGCGCTCACTGTTCTGGGACTCGGGCGGATCACGTGGGCTTGCCTGTGCTGTGACAATTTCTCCCGTTTCAAGTATTTGTAATCACGTGTTCGTGGTTCTTTTGTGCTTGAATGTTGATTACCTTTGTACTCCAGTGCAGTAGATTTTCGGAATCAACAGTGGTGTTAATTTGTAATTTGAGTTTGTCTACGCTTTGTTCAAATACTGCCAAAAACCTGCACGTTGCCGAGTAAATTGTAAAAGGCGCCTTGCCCAATGTGGGATTCTGACGCAGAAATGACTGGTGCACCTCACTGCCTACCTTCAATTTTAAAATCTTTCTTGTGTGGTTATTCACACGCATTTTTTCAATCTTATTGTTACCACGGTTCTCGTAGTAGCGTTTGCGTCGAATCTCATGGTCCTGATAGATAACTCACCTCACGTCCCCTGGATGTTGCACGAATTTGAGTACCATATCCATTGGTCGCTTACAAGCGTTCCTAGCTTGCTTGCAGTGTTTGCAGTGCATTCTCAGGATGCGATGTCCGAGGGGGAAACACGCATTTTGTCCTGGTTGTAGCTCCTACGATTGTCTCCTCCAGGTTCCAGAGGGCACCGTAGGGAGACCGTCGGATTCCGCTGCAAGTCGTACCTTCCCGGTTTACCCAGTTTTTCTCTGGAACTGCTGTTGCAGCTCTGTTTAGCGGAGGGCCAACGGCAACATGCACCCAGATTTTATCCTTGGTTACTTTGAGCTGAAAACCATCAGGAGCGGTAATACTTGTTTCGTTGCCGTGCTTGAACTACAGTTATCCACCCTCAATATGTCGTCGTTGACTGCCTGTACAAAGTGATTAGGTGATGCCATTCTTCTGTCATTACCCAGTGACTTTTCACGCCTACCTCTTGCGGTGAACCTCTGCCTCAAAATTCTTTACTCCACTGTAGAGCTGGGAGCTCTGCCCTATACTGGGGTCTGATTTATTGCCCCGTGCAGTTTTGCGTTTCTGTTCCTTTTAATTTGGACTTTTGAGTTATTTCGGCTCAGATTTTAGGACCTTTGTTTTTGACTTCAGACCCACATAGCCTTTGGGTCCCTCAGCCATGGGTCTATTCGCAGCTTTAGTTGCACCGATTTCGTCCCGGAGTATTTGGTAACATGCGTCTGCCATCAAAACGCAGTGGTCGCAAACCCACCTTAAAGTCTAATGCATCTGATGTAGTTAGGAACGTTTTTCATTTCCCAGCAAGTTTGGCGGTACCAAAACGGACACCGATCCAACCGGATTTCACTTTCTACAAAGTCGGCACAAGCACAATTCTTCCGGGTTGTTTTGGGTACCGCTGCCATGGCAACCGCGCGCCAAACACGTCGTGAATGACATAGCATGTGCTCCAACGTTTGTTGCATTTGAGACGAACACTTCGTCATGATAGATTGCTGCTGGAACTGTGCCTCGAGCTGACTGTGCACTACAAAAGTCTTGGGTACGTAGAAAAGGTAGCCGTGTCTACCTTAGCACAAACCACGTGGTATTTGCCCCACAATCCTGTAATAAACCTTGAAACCCGAAGAGCTTCAGGTAGATCTTGTCTTGGCAGTAAATTTTCAGGAAAAATTTTTCAACAAACGCCTATTGGTGGGTCCAGATTAGACTGCGCATCCAAACGCGGTTCCGTGTCACTTCTTGCTGGGTAACTGT